>JXCR01120892.1:87397-136132 GCA_002079205.1 Phalaenopsis hybrid cultivar
CTCTATGGCTAGTAGGTTTAGGAGACCATCTACATGAGTATCCCAAAAGATCAAGGGATCTAGGCTAGAAATTTGAGTTCAGGGTTGTGAGTGATTGTGGGTGCAAATAAGTGTAGTGAGTGCCTTAGCTCCAGAACAACACCCAAGGTCAACCGTAAGGTCCAGCAATCCTAAGGGTGACTCATCTTGATTTTCCCCCACAATGACCCCACCTACTGAGTATTTAGAGGTTGAGACCAACATGTGGAACTTCAAGTTGAGTAAGGAAGAGGGTAGAATTTCTAATGGTGAGGGTTCCTTTTCTAGGAATAGTCAACATGAAAAGTCCTATGGCTAGACCCTAGGCTACTAAAGAGGAAAAACTAAACCTCAACCAAAAATGAGGTCAACAATTTCTCCATGTCTAATTCAATGAAACTACTTGTGTGAGGATGATAAGCAATAGAAATTTGATGATTGTTATTATATTTATTTAACAATTTCTCCATTATTGCATTTTTTAAATGACTTCCCCCGTCAGTTATGATCACTCTCGGCATCTCAAATCTACAAAATATGATTGTTCTTAAAAACTTTGCAATACTTTAAGCATCACATCGAGGTAAAGCAATAGCTTCTATCCATTTGGATACAAAGTCCACTATTATCAATATATATAAATTTTCCAAAAATGGTATAAATGGTCTCATAACATATAATCCCCAAACATCAAATATCTCAACTTCGAACACATAATTTAGGGGCATCTCATTTCTCCTAGAAATATTGCCTACTCGTTGACATCGATCACATGTTTGGATTTAAGCATTAACATTTCTAAGATTGTAGGCCAATAAAATCCAAATTGTAAAATTTTTTATGTTATTTTATCAACACCATAATGTCCCCCAAAATTAAAATTATGACATTTTTTGTTAATCTCATAAGTTTCTTTTAAAGGCACGCGTCTTTGAATAATTAGATCCCTTCCTTGTTTATATAATAATGGGTCATCCCAAAAATAAGTCTTAGCTCCAGATAAAAATTTCTTCTTCTATTGGCATGTCATTCCATAGGGTATAGTATCACTAATAATAAAGTTAACAATATCGGCATACCACGGAACACGCCTCTCATTAATAATAAACAATTCTTCGTCTGGAAAATGTTCATTAATTTCTTTTTCAAAATAAAGTAGTTTTTCTAATTCAAGCTTGGACAAATGATCAACAATTTCATTCTCAGCTCCCTTCCTACCTACTATCTCAAAGTCAAATTCTGGTAAAAGAAGAATCCATCGTATCAGTCTTGATTTTGCATCATTCTTTTTTCATTAAAATGTTAATAGCAGAATGATCAATATGCACAACACATTTAGTTCCAATTAAGTATTATATGAATTTATCAAAAGCATATACTATTTCTAATAACTCTTTCGTAGTTTTGGTATAATTAATTTGAGCTTCATTAAGAGTTCTACTATCATAGTAGATTACTTTGAAAATCTTATCATGCTTTTGTCTTAAACAGATCTTATAGCATAATCACTTGCATCACACATTAATTCAAAATGTTTTTCCCAATCTGATGAAACAACAATTGGTGTATTAACTAGTTTTTCTTTTAATAGCTCAAAAGCTTTTAGGCACTCCTTATAAAAATTAAAAATTACATCTTTTTCAAGCAAATGACATAGAGGCTTTGCAATTTTTGAAAAGTCTTTAATATTCACATGTATAATCAAACTTGTCCTAAAAAACTCCTAATTTCCCTCACACTAGTTGGGTAAGGTAAATTAGTTCTCACTTGAGTTCTTGTAGGGTCTACTTACATACTATTTTCTAATATCTAATGTCTAAAAACAATTTCTCCTACTACCATAAATTGGCATTTTTCTCATTCAAGGACTAAGTTTATTTCTTCATAGCGCTTAAGACTGTCCCAACATGATTAAAAAAAATTCCAAATACTGAAAAATCATCCATAAAAACTTCAATTCCTTTTTCAGTTAAATTGCAGAAAAACACTCATAAATTTTTAAAATGTAGCTGGGGCATTACATAAACACAAGGGAATTCTTCTAAGAGAAAATATACCATAGGGACTGGTAAAATTATTTTTTTCTTAGTCCTCAGAAGTTGTTTGTATTTTGTGATAACCAATATATTCATCCAGAAAACTAAAATATTTATGTCGAGCTAGCATATCCAACATTTTCTCTAGAAAGGGTAGTGAAAAATGATCTTTCCCAGTTGTGAGATTTAATTTTCTATAATTATTGCATATTCTCCACCCTGTGACTTATCTTGTTCGTAATAACTCATTATGTTCATTCATAGTCACAGGCACTCCTCCTTTCATAGGAACACAGTGAAAATGACTAACACATGCACTATCTAAAATAGGGGAGATAATTCCAGCATCTAACCAATTTAAAATTACTTTCTTAACAACTTCTTTCATAACATTATTCAATCTCCTTTGAGGAACAGCCGTGGGTTTGCATCTCTTCCATATGAATTTTATGCATACAAATTGAAGGATTAATTACTTTAATCTCAGAAATTATCTATCCAAAAACTTTCTTTTAATTCTTTAAAGTTTTCATTAAAATCACTTATTCTTCTGTAGTTAATTTTGAAGAAATTATGAATGGTAATGTTGAGGAATCACCTAAAAAGGCATATTTTAAATGTTCAAGAAGCAACTTCAACTCAAGTTCAGTAGGTTTTTCAGTCTATGGATAAAAAGATTTATCTTTTCCTGTTGTGTCCAAAAAGTCAAAACTTTCTCGAACATAAACTGGATCTTTCTTATAAAAATCTTCAAATTGATCAAATTCCTCTTCTTGCTTTTGTTCCAACTGTTCTTCAAAAGTTGTTTTGAAATGACATTCACTCAGATATATTATTACATCCATTATGAACATTCATCTTCCTTACTATTTTTAGGATACTTCATTAATTTAGAAATATTAAAAGTAACTGTCTGATCATTGACGCGCAAAGTTAATTCCCCTTTCTACACATCTATCTTTGCTCTTCCTGTAGCTAAGAAAAGGTTTCCCCAAAATGATAGGTATCTCCTTATCTTCCTCCATACCTAGCACAATGAAATAAAAAGAAAAGATAAATTGATCTACTTTCATTAATACATCTTATATAACTCCTCTAGGATATGTTACTGAATGATCTGCTAACTAAAGACTTAAAGTAATTAGGGATATTTTTCCTAATCTCAATCTCCTAAATATTGATAATAGCATAAGGTTTATGCGTGCACCTAAATCACATAATGATTTCCCATAAAATTTGTCTCCTATTATACTTAAAATTGTGAACCTACCAGGATCTTTAAGCTTTTCAAGAAGCTTTTCTGAATTATAGCACTGCACTCCTCACTAAGTGAAACATTCTCTTTATCTTCAAACTTCCTTTTCCTGTAAATAATATCCTTCATAAACTTCACATATCTTAGCATTTTTTCTACGGCTTTAGCAAATAAAATTATTAATTGCAAGCTTATTAAAGATTCCCAGAAATTTTGGAAATTATTTATCCAACTTTGGTTGATGAAGTCTCTGATGAAATGGAGGTAGTGGTTTTTCCAAGTCAATTTTCAGTGGAGAAATTGGTCTCTCTAATCTTTTCAGAGCATCCTCTTTGGGTTCTTCAATCTTTTTCTCTCTCTACTTCAATCTCTTTTTAAACTCTATCTTCCAACTCTCTTTTGCTTCTAAGTTGAACGACTTATACTTGCTCTGTATTTTGGTCTTTTTGATTTACTTCTGTATTATTAAGAAGTGTTGCTTGGGAGTTATTAATTAATGAATTTGTTATTTGTCCCAATTGATTCTCAATATTTGTAATTGTAACTCTTAGAATTTATAACTGATTTCTCATTTGTAACACCACTTCTTCTGTAGATAACTTTTCCTTCTTAAATTGTTGATTAGTGAGGATAAGTAGGTCTATAATTACTATTACCTTGGTTTTTCCAGTTTCCTAATGAGTTTACTTGGTTGTTCCCCCATTACTGATTATTGCCACCCAAAGTATTATTCCAGTAAAAGTTAGGATGCTTCTTCTAACCTGGATTATAATAATTTAAATTTTGTTTATTCTGCTTGTTGCTTATGACATTCAAAGTTTCTAATGATGCTTGAGAATCTACCATTTGGCCTAGTAAATTCTCTTCAATCATAGCAATTGGTTGAGAAACATTCATTCCAAATTGATCTAACTTCCTTGAAATTGTAGCAACTTGATTTGCTAACATTGCAAAAGTATCATAGTCATGAATATTAACAACTTTCTTAAGATTTACTGATCTTGAAACTGCTTATATGCAACAGTATAACAATAATTCTGATTATATTTTTCACTTATATTTCCTTATTTCGCAACAAAACCAAAAACTTGATCCTGAAAAATAGTAAAAATTTAACTTTTCATTTTTATTGGGATACTACACAAGTATACGTATCATTATTAAGTAATATAGGAGTTTTTCATTAAGACCTGAATATCGAACCCACAGGGAAGATATACAATATGCACTTTTTGGAAAACTTTCCATTTATAAAAGACAATTATGTAAACTAAAGACATTTTCGCAGTAAAGAAAGTTTAAATATTTTTGGTAATTTTAATACTTTGACAAAAACTATACAAAATTAAAAAGACAACTTAAGTTTTTGTAGAAGAAAGCACTAAATATGAAAATATCTTTCTCCTTATCATGAATCAGTAATAAGTATAGGATTTCTATTACGGAAGTATGCAAGTTGTGTTGTGCCAAATAGGAGAATAATATTATTTACCCATACTAGAGATGTTATAAAGAACATTAGCTAATTTAAAGTTTGAATAGTTCTGAAGACTAGCTAGGCAGGGAAGATACTAGCTCTCACTCTAGAGTTCCCTTGATTCCCTCGACCTGGAGGCTAACATCTCGTATCAGAACTTAAAATAATAAACCAAGTTGGGGGCTTTAACTTGTCACTTTAAAGTCCTATAACTCTACACCCGTCAATGAATATTTCCCTTATTATTTGCACTCAATTATATGAACTACATTCTCATTCATACAACCTCATATGATTCTTTGCAATTATTGACTGAGACAATACCATCTCGGTTCTTACATGTTCTCACAACAAATTTTAACATCTGGATTGGCCAAATCAAGAATTAAATGTCTGGTTCTTACATGTTCTCACAACAAATTTTAACATCTGGATAGACCAAATCAAGAAGTAAATGTACATGGATTAAAATCATCACAACTTCTTCCAACATTAAAGATCAATACTCTCCACAACTTCCATCCAACACTAATTACTTATCATTTTAAAAAGAAAGATAAAGAAAACTACTCAGAATCTATGGAGAAAATACCTATCATTTTAAGAAGAAAGATAAAGAAAACTACTCAGAATCCATGGAGAAAATAAAACCACTTATCAATTTCAAGAAGAAAGATAAAGAAAACTACTCAGAATCCATGGAGAAAAAAAAAACACACTTTAGTTTAAAAGTAGAAAAATAAAGAAAACTACTCAGAATACATTGAGAAAATAAAACCACACTTTAGTTTAAAAGTAGAAATCATTGCCAAACCACTAAGAAGTCTCTTTAAAGATCAATACTCTCCACAACTTCCATCCAACACTTAATTACTTATCATTTTAAGAAGAGATAAAGAAAACTACTCAGAATCCATGGAGAAAACAAAACCACACTTTAGTTTAAAAGTAAAATCATTGTCAAACAACAAAAAGTCTCATTTAAAACCAAAAGTAGTCTCAAAAAAGAAAGATAAAAACTTAACTCAAGTCCTCCGCCAAACAGTCAAACCAACAACAAGTCTCAATTAAAACCAAAAGTAGTCTCAAAACAGAAACATAAAAACTTACTCGAAACAACAAAAAGTCTCAATTAAAACCAAAAGTAGTATAAAACAAAAGATAAAAACTTATCTCAAGTCCTCCACCAAACTCTTGAAGTTCCTTTGAATCTCTTCTCTTTTACAATACTCTCAATATAAAACTATAAATGAAAAAAGGATAAATATGTGGTGCCTGAAAATCTCTCCAACTAACTCCCCAATTTTTGAACTTTAAAATTTTCCTAGTACTTTCATATCCTCTTTCAAAGTCCCAATCTTCTTTCTTTTATAATTCTCCAAAGGGTGTCTTGGTATCTTTTCAAAATGTGTCTTGATTCAATGTATTTCCCCAAGTGATGCATCTTTTCACAATAATTTTCATCAATGGTGGTTGTAACCACTTACTAAGCCAATAGGTGCCTCAAAAACCTCTTCAAAATTCACAAAAACCAAATTTACTCGTCCAATAACTACCACTAGCATGTAAGCGCAAGGCCACTGGCGCTTAGGCGTGGCCTTCTCTGTTTACACAAAGCTTAAGCACCGGATCTGACGCTTAGCCGCCAAAACACTTTTGCACATTTTTCACCTATTTGCTAAAAAAATTGCTCCTTTTTCTCTCATTTAAGCATTTTTCACATTTTTACCTATACCTCAAAGAAAAACACAAAAATATCTTCCATTAAAGTGCAATATCTCAAAAATAGGTATAAAAATGTGTCTCATAATATAATTTAGGTGTATCAGTTTGCCACCGACCTGTTGACCTCACTTTTGGTTGAGGTCTAGAAATTTCTTTAGTAGCCTAGGTCTACACTATATATTTTAAGTGTATCAAAATCCCCCAAGCTTAAAATGTTACTTATCCTCAAGTGACACTTCAATCTTTAAGAACTAAATATGTATGATATGTATATGAGTTTCTTTAGGTGTTAATAAAATTTAGATTTAGAAATATAGTAGTCCAATTTAGAAAAAATATTCAGTAAATGAAGACCAAGTAAAGTTTAGAAATTTTTATTGTTAAGAAAGATAAAAATATAAGTTCCTATCTAATTCAGAAATATTGTAAGTCTTCCAAATTTAAATTTTATTCTTTTATATCTCCACTTAAAAATTTTTATTAAGAACAATTTTACTTACTATATTATTTCTATAAGCTTAAGATTTTCTCAAGTCATATACTTTAAAAAGATCAAATGTAGAACCAATTTTTGATTAGGCACTAATCCCCAAGCTTCTCGTCCCTTATATTCTTTTCTTTTTCTTTTTATTTTCTCCTTTTTTTTTTCTTTTCCTCTTCCTTTTTTTTCTTTTTTCTCTTTACCTTTTCTTTTTTTTAGGCAAGGATTACTATATATGAATAGGCCTTTAATAATTTTGAATTCTACTTTTCCTTTCCTAAATCAAAGTCTTAATACAAAAACTTTTACTTATAAATATAATAATAGCTTTGAAAATTATCCTTAATAAAAGAAATTTAAGTATTAAAAAAGAAAGTCTAAATTTCTATAATTTTCAAAAATACAATGTTTCTTACTTAAGATACTTACTTATATTAATCATGTTCTACACTAAAAACTTTTAACTTAGAATTTTTCTTCATTACTCAAAATTGCAACTAAATTCTCTTACTCATTTCTAAAATCAAATTTTACTTCCCTAATATAACTTCATATAGATTTTTACTTTCCAAGTAAAATTTACTTGTAGCTCATTTGAGAACAAATACAATTAAAGTTTTAAAAAAAATTTTCACCCCCCCAAACATAAATTTTTATCAGATTAAATTGTTTAGCATCAAATATATATAAGCAGGAATGAAAATAAGAATAACATGCTTGCAGGAATTTTTATACCCTAATGATACAAGTATAAATCTAAAAACATGAGTAAAATTAATTTTGATCAAATTTTCTAATTTTTTCTTCTCAATTTAACATGTATAGATTCAATAGACTTTTAAACATTGGGTATAAACTTAAAAGCAAACTAACACACTAACTTGACTTCACAATCTCAACATAAAAACAAACACACTAACATGATAAAATAAAAATATAGGGTAGCAGTTTCCTAAGTTTCAAATTTAAGACCAAAGTTAGCAAGATTTTCAATTTTACAAAAGACATAGAATTAAATTATGTTCTAAACTAACTAAATCACAAAACTCACAACAGTTACTACCCTAGAATTTTAAAACAAACTACTAACTAACGCAAACATTACAATACAATTAAAAATAAAAGTCTCACACATCACAATATCTAAACAAGTAAACATACATACATGTCTCAAGTCCAAAACATGAAAACACATCACATCACAATTCTCACTTAAACATAAAAGTTCAAACCACATCACATAGTTCAAACTAACACACAGATGCAAATGTAGCAAGCCCGAACCACATAGTTCATGTTATATTATAATCATAAAATAAATCCATCAGTTCTACTCTTCATCCTCTGAATCACCACTATCCCAAACTTTTGCAGGTTCATAATTAGGGTATCTAGGATATGGAGGAAATTGCACTCCTTGGTTACCCTTAATGAGGCTCTCCAAAGATGAGTGAAATTTTTCTTCATACCTATAAGTATGCTCTACAAAATGCTCTAAATTTTGTACCCTATCAGCAGCAAAATTAATATTATCCATCATCCTCTACAATAATTGATCTTGGGTCTCAGTAGACTCACCTCGAAATGTAGAAGCACGTGTGTTAGATGTTCTAGATGAAGCAGCAGCAGACGGCTCCATTCCAAAACTCACTAGAAAATCTTCCTCTCCAGCAAAAAATAGAATGCTTAGAATAAGTCTTCACATTCACCTTAGTGATGGGATTTAGAGGTAACAACACTTCCTCCCAGCTATCATACTTAAATCCAGCTTGCTCACACAAAGAAAAGATCAAGGAAGCAAATCCTAGACCTGCAGTAGTAACGACAGTGGCAGAACTGATGATAGTCTGACAAATCAAAGCCCATATGTTGATGAGCTTTCCTTCCTGGATACTATAATTTAACATCGCTCTCTCTAGTCACTTCACTGAGATGATTTGTTGGTAGTAGATGAGCAGAAATAAAACAGTGCCAGACCTTTGAAGGTGCACATAACTTTGAAGTTGGGAATTTGACTCTCCTCTCATTAGTTGTCTTCCAAAGTCATCTCGCAATAGTCAAGTAAGAAATGATCTCTTCTAACTCCACTTCAGTCAGACTATAATTTGCATAAAAACATAATGTATCAGGTGACAAATGATAAAATAAGTTGATTACCTCCCGTGAAAAATGTACCAACTTTCCTCGAACCATGACTCTATTGACTTCAACCTCAGGGAGGTTTGCATAGAACTCTCTAACAACAGAAATAACCGCCATAGTAGAGAAATAGCATAATCATTCCCACTATCGACGAACAATCAAATCCTCTACTTATCCACCTGGATTTCTAAATCACCGCTCTTAAATCAGTTTTTGAGATTGTAATGCATCACTGTACCGATCATGAGCCTTCGAACTAACAGATTTACTCGAATCGAAAGGGCTCTTTCCTTTACTCCTCTTCATTCTTGGTGTCATTCTACAATTTTTATAAATTCCAAAAATAACTTCAAATATCAAGTCTAAATTACTAAACTAAACTTCCAAAATCCAATCTCCACTTCCCATGCAATTTCCATAGATTTTTTCCTCATTTTTCACCATGAATAGTGAATTTTTGAATTTCTCTAAATGTGTTCAAAATACATGGTTAACATCCAAAATTTTTGCGTAGAAGTAAAGCTCTTACCTCAAGGAACTTGGATCTAGCAAATTTCACTTGATTCAACCAAGAAATCTTCACTTTAGATGTGCCCTAGCCTTCCAAAATTGCGATTTTGAGAGGTTGAAGGTGACGGGAAGCGTAAAAATGGTGATTTTCAGGCCAAAATTTCACTTTTAACCGTTCATGAACCGGTTTTCATGAATCAGTGCTTTAGTGTGAGTAAGTGACGCTTAGGTGCCCGCCTCTCAGGTTGGCTCGCGCTTAAGCACAAGTGGTGGAGCTTAGGTGCCAATGCATGATTTTTTAAAGATTCAAATTAAAGTAAAATGCACTATTTGCAAAAGTAAACCACCCTTAAATGGTTTTATAGCACTTAAATATTTATTTTCAACTTCCTATAACTCCACTCTCTCTCAAAACTCTCTATAATAACTATTTCAATTTGAGGTTAAAAACAACACAAATTTTCACACAAAAAACTTATATTAATTCACAAACAAGTACAAATACTTTTAAACACTTAATTCTCACTCCAAATAATCTTAGATGAGAAGATTTTACTAAATACATTATACAACAATCATTACACATAAAGAAGTCATAAATACTAAAAACAAGACTTAAACACTTGAAAACAACAACTTCTAACACAGAAATTCTAACACTAAAATTAATTCCATTCTTCATTCAAAGGAACAAATTTCTGCCTTTCATTAGTCTCTCAAGGAATATAGAGTTGAAACGGACGGTGGTGACGAGCTCTGATACTATCTTCTTCAATCCACTTTTGCTTTATGAACATTGCCTTATCTGCTTCGTTTATATAACTTGTGTGGCTAAATTGCATCTTCAATTACCATCCAATATGCTCTAGATGTGCAGGCAACTCAAGTACCTTGATCTTCAAATAAAGCCATTGTATTCTCAATTTGTTGATCTTCTCTGATATCCCTTCAATACTAATGGCTAAGAAACCGTTATACATCTCTTTTTCTCTGATATCCCGTCAATACTAACGGCTAAGAAACCATTATACATCTCTTGTGCACTTTGACTAATGAACCTTTTCCTCATGGTTTCTTCCTTTTTTTTCAAATCTTTCTCCTATGAAGACATTCTCTAAATCTCACTTTCTCTCAGACTTTTAGGGCTAGAAATGATCTGGGGTAAAATTCCTTCACAAAACACTTCTATTTATAGGCCTAAATCCTAGCAATAACTCATAACACATTCACACAAAAAACAACAATCAAAATAAGAATACTCTAATAACTATGGGTTGCCTCCCACAAAACACTTGGTTTTAAATCGCAGCCCGATGTAACCAGTGCTTATTTAGGTTGACCCAACATCATTCCATCATTAATTTTATGCCAATCCCCTATAAAATAAGGTTTCAGTCTATGTCCATTAACTTTAAATATTTTCTTCAGACTTAGGATCTTTAATATCCACCGAACCCATAAGGACAAACTTTTATCACAACAAATGGGCCCATCCACCTGGACTTAAGTTTGCCTGGAAATAATCTTAGTCTTGCATTATATAGCAAAACTTGTTGCCCTGGCTGAAAATTTTTAGTAAGAATCCTTCGATCATGTGACATCTTTTTCTTTTATTTATAAATCTTGACGCTCTCGTAAGATTCATTTCTTATCTCTTTAAGCTCATTTAATTGTAATAACCTTTTCTCACCAGCATCTTCAAATTATAATTGAACTCTTTAATCATACAATATGCTTTATGCTCAATTTTAACTCGTAAGTGACAAGATTTCTCAAATATTAGCCATATGGGGACATTCCTACAGAAGTTCTGTATGCAGTTTTATAACCCACAAAGCATAGTCAAGTTTGACTGACCAATCCATTTCTTTTATTTATAAATCTTGACGCTCTCATAAGATTCATTCCTTATCTCTTCAAGCTCATTTAATTGCAATAACCTTTTCTCACCAGCCAAATTATAATTGAACTCTTTAATCACACAATATGCTTTATGCTCAATTTTAACTCGTATGTGACAAGATTTCTCAAATATTAGCCTATATGAGGACATTCCTATAAGAGTTCTGTATGAAGTCCTATAACTCACAAAGCATATTCAAGTTTGACTGACCAATCCATTTTTGTTGGATTCACGAATTTTTCCATAATTCTTTTAATTTTTCAGATTGGATAATTCAATCAAACCACTTATCTGAGGATGATAAGAAATAACTATCCTATGATTTATATGATACTACTTTAATAACTTCTCAATTATGGAATTTCTGAAATGACTTACACCATCAATAAAGATAACTCTCGGTATCCCAAATCTACAAAATATATTTACTTTCAAAAATCTTATAACACTTTGAGCATCGCATCAAGGTAAAGCAACAACTTCTATCCTTTTGGATAAATAGTCCACTGCTAACAGAATATATAAATTTCTGAAAGATGGTATAAATGGTCCCATGAAATCTAATCTCCAACATCAAATATTTCAACTTCTAGCATATAATTGAGGGGCATCTCATTTCTTCTAGAAATAAATATCATAATATTTTAAATTTTAGCATTTAATTGAGGGGCATCTCGTTTCTTTTAAAAATATTGCCTACTTATTTACATCTATCATAAGTTTTGATATTAGTATTAACATCTCTAAAAATTGTAGGCCAATAGAATCCCTATTGTAAAATTTTGTATGTTATTTTATCAACACCAAAATATCCCCCAAATTCAGAATTATGACATTTTTGGATAATTTATTAAGTTTATTCTAATGGTACAAATCTTCGAATAATTAGATCATTTCCTTGTTTATATAAAAATGGGTCATCCTAAAAATAAGTCTTAGCTTTAGAAATAAATTTTCTCTTTTGTTGGTATGTCATTTCATAGGTTATAATATCGCTAACAATAAAGTTCAAAATTTCGGCATACCACATAACACACCACTCATTAATAGTGAACATTTTTTCATCTGGAAAATGTTCATTAATTTCTTTTTCAAAATAGAGTAGTTTTTCTAACTCAAGCCTGGACAAATGATCAACAATTTGATATTCAATCCCCTTTCGATCTACTATTTCAAAATCAAATTCTTGCAAAAGAAGAATCCTTCTTATAAGTCTATGTTTAACATCCTTCTTTTTCATTAATTACTTAATAGCAGAATAATCTATATGCACTATACAATGAGTTCCAATTAAATATGATCTAAATTTATCAAAAGAATATACTATTGCTAATAGCTCTTTTTCAGTTGTTGTATAATTGATTTGAGTTTCATTAAGAGTTTTACTAGCATAGTAAGTTACTTTGAAAATTTTATCATATCTTTTTCCTAAAACGCTCTTATAACATAATCACTAGCATCACACATCAATTCAAAAGGTTTTCCCTAGTTTGGTGAAAACATAATTGGTGCAGTGATTAATTTTTCTTTTAATAAATTAAAAGCTTTAAGGCATTCCTTATCAAAATTGAAAATTGCTTCTTTCTCTAGTAAATGACATAAAGGCTTAGCAATCTTTGAAAAGTCTTTAATATATCACCTGTGGAATCCAACATGTCCTAAAAAACTCCTAATTTCCCTTACATTTGTTGGATAAGGTAAATTAGCGATCAATTGAATTTTAGCAGAATCTACTTCCATAACATTTTCTGATAATTGATGACCTAATACAATTCCTCCTGCTACCATAAATTGACAATTTTCCCAATTAAGGACTAAATTTATTTCTTCACAGCGCTTAAGAACTTTAGATAAATGTTCAAAAGACGAGTCAAATAATGTTCCAAACACTGAAAATTCATCCATGAATACTTCAGTCCCTTTTTCAATTAAATCACAAAAAATTGTCATCATACATCTTTGAAATGTAGCAAGGGCATTACAAAGGGCATACTTTGAAAAGTAAAAGTACCATAAGGTCTGGTAAAAGTTGTTTTCTCTTGATCCTCATGAGATATTGGTATTTGGTGATAACTAGTATATCCATTTAGAAAATAAAAGTATTTATAACCAGCTAGTCTATCCAGCATTTGATCTAGAAAGGGTAATGAAAAATGATATTTCCTAGCGGTAAGATTTAATTTTTTATATTTAATGCATAATCACCACCTTGTAACTTTTCTAGTAGGTATTAATTCAATATGTTCATTCACAGTTACAGTTACTCCTCCTTTCTTAGGAATGCAAGGAATTGGACTAACCCCTGCACTATTTGCAATATGGTAGATAATTCCAACATCTAACCACTTTAAAATTTCTTTCTTAACAACTTCTTGCATAACAGGATTCAGTCTCCTTTGAGGATCAGCCCTGGTTTTGCAGTTCTCTTCCATATAAATTCTATGCATACAAATTAAAGGACTGATTCTTTTAATATCAGCAATTGTTCATCCAAAGGTTTCTGAAATTTTTTCAAAATTTTCATCAACCTTTCTTCTTTATCCATCATTAATTTTGAGGAAATTATAATTGATAAACTAGAGGAATCTCCTAAAAAGGCATATTTTAAATGTTCAGGAAGTAATTTCAACTCAAATTCTGGAGGTTTTTCAATTGATGGACAAAATGATTTATCTTTGTCTATCGTGTCCAAAATTTCAAAACTTTTTCAAACATAGTTTGAAACTTTCCTAAAAAGTTCTTCACATCGATCTATTTCCTCTTGTTGCTCCTGTCATAAATTTTTTCTTCATATTTTTCTTCATAAGTTTTTTTGAAATGACATTCACTTAGATATCTTATAGCATCCATCCTATAACATTCATCATCTTTACCTTTTGGAGGATATTTAATTGATCTTGAAATATTGAAAGTAACTGTTTGACCATAGACGCGCATTGTTAATTCCCCTTTCTGCACATCTATCATTGCTCTTCTTGTGGTAGGAAAGGTCTCCCCAAAATGATAGGTATCTCTTTATCTTCCTCCATATCTAACACAATGAAGAAAGGTCTCCCCAAAATGATAGGTATCTCTTTATCTTCCTCCATATCTAGCACAATGAAATCAACAGGAATGATCTCCTCAAAATGATAGGTATCTCTTTATCTTCCTCCATATCCAGTACAATGAAATCAACAGGAAAGATAAATTGATCCACTTTTTAAGACATCTTCCATAACTCTTTTAGGGTATCTTATCGAACTATCTGCTAGCTGCCGAGTTACAGTAGTAGGGGTTATTTCTCCTAATGTCAATCTTTTGAATATTGATAATGACATAAGGTAAATGCTTGCACCTAAATCACATAAAGCTTTCCAATAAAATCTATCTCCTATTTCACATGGAATTGTAAAGCTACCAGGATCTTTAAGCTTTTTCAGGAAGCTCTTTTTGAATTACAACACTGCACTCCTCATTAAGTGCAACAGTCTAATTATCTTCAAACTTCCTTTTCATGTTAAGAACAACCTTCATAAACTTTACATAGCTTGACATTTGTTTTAAGGCTTCAGCAAAATGGAATATTAATTGTAAGCTTTAGAAATATTTCCAAAAATTTTGAAAATTGCTTATCCAACTTCTGCTGACAAAGTCTAGGAGGAAATGGAGGTAGTGGTTTTTCCAAATCAATTTTTAGTGGAGAAATAGGTCTTTCAGAATCTTTTGGAGCATCTTCTTTTGATTCTTCAATTTCTTCTCTCTCAACTACAATTTCTTTTTGAACACTACCTTCCAACTCTCTTCCACTTCTAAGTTGAACGGCTTTTACTTGCTCTTTATTCTAGTCTTTTGGATTTGATTCAGCATTACAAGAAAGTGTTCCTTGGGATCTATTACTTAATAAATTTTCTATTTGCCCAAGTTAATTCTCAATATTTCTAATTGTAGCTCCTTGACTTTGTATTTGATTTCTGATTTGTAACACCACTTCTTCTATAGAAAACCTCTTCTCCTTAAATTGTGTATTACTGTTGAAACCTGGAGGATAAGTATATCCATAATTATTATTCCCTTGATTGTTCGAGTTTCTGAATGGGTTAACTTGATTGTTCCCCCATTGCTGATTATTACCACCTAAATTATTGTTCTAGTTAAAGTTGGGATGATTTTTCCAACCTGGGTTATAATAATTTGAATATGGGTTATTCTACTTGTTACTTATGGAATTCAAAGTTTCTAATGATGCTTGAGAATCTACCATTTGGCCTAGTGAATTCTCTTTAATAATGGAAATTGGTTGAGAAAAATTCTTTCCAAATTGGTTGATCCTCCTTGAAATTGTAGCAACTTGATTTGCTAACGTAGTAAATGCATCAGTTTCATGAATATTAGCTACTTTTATAAGATTCACCCTCTCAAAAGGCCATTGAAAATTATTGGTAGTCATTTCTTTAATTAAAGCATAGGCACCATGAAATGGTTTTGACATCAATGAACCACCAACATCAGCATCGATAATTGATCTACAAGATCCAACTAATCCATTATAAAAAGATTGAATGATTAACAAATTTGTTATAGCATGGTGTGGACACTTTCTTAAGAGTTCTTTAAATCTTTCCCATGCTTTGTTAATAGATTACCCTTCAAACTGATTAAAAGATGCAATATCATTTCTAAGCTTTGCATTTTTTTATGGTGGAAAATATTTAGCAAGGAATTTTTGTTCTAAATCTCCCCAAGTTCTGATAGAACTACGTGCTAATGAATTTAATCACATCTTAGCTTTATCCCTCAATGAGAAAGGAAATAACCTAAGTCTTATGACATCATCTGCTACACCATCCTATTTAAATGTAGCGTATAATTCTAGAAAATTGGCAAGATGTAAATTTGGATATTTAGTTGATGATCCCCCAAACTGATTAATTGATACCATTTGGATAATAGCAGGTTTAAGCTCAAAAGAATTAGCCACTACATTAGGTTTTTGAATACTACAATGAAGTTCATCTATCTTAAAGGTCTACACTCTTGATTAATTTCAACATTTTGATCATTTTGGTTTGTCATTTCAGTAATTTATTTGGATTTTTCAAGATTTTTAATTTTTTTAGTTTTTCTGATTTTTCTAGCAGTACTCTCTAATTCAGAATCGTAGGGCACTAGTCCTTCAGAACTTGAACTACGCGTACACTAACGTAAAATAAAATAAAACTAAATGCACAGAAAATAAAATACAATAACTTAAAGTTTAAATAAGATATTCTAAAAATAGAAATTTACTTTTAAATCAATAGATTCTTTGTAATTTTCACTTCACTTCCCCGGCAACGACACCAAAAACTTAATCCCGAAACTGCTTATATGCAAAAATATAATAATAATTCTGATTATATTTTTCACTTATATTTTCTTATTTCACAACAAAGCCAAAAACTTGATCTTGAAGAAAAATAAGAATTTAACTTTTAATTTATTTTGGGATACTACGCAAGTATACGTATCGTTATCAAGTAATATAGGACTTTTTGATTAAGACCTGAAAACAAGTATACGTATCGTTATCAAGTAATATAGGACTTTTTGATTAAGACATGAATATCGAACCCCCACATAGAAGATTATGCAATATGCACTTTTTAGAAACTTTTTCTATTTTTAAAAAAATAATTACTTAAAAAAATTAGCAATATGCACTATTAAAAAACAAACTTTCTATTTCAAAAAGACAAGTATTTAAAATATGCAATATGCACAAACTTTCTATTTTTAAAAAGACAATTACTTAAACTATAGATATTTTCTTAATAAGTAAAATGCAAAATGCACTTTTTAGAAATCTTTCTATTTTTAAAAAGATAATTATTTAAGCTAAAGAAGTTTTCGCAGCAAAGAAAGTTTAAATATTTTTGGTAATTTTAATATTTTGACAAAAACAGTACAAACTTAAAAATGAGTTTTTGTAGAAGAAAAGTACTAAATTTGAAAATATCGTTCTCCTTCTCATGAATCAGTAATAAGTATAAGAATTTTGTTATAGAAGTATGCATATTGTGTTGTGCCAAATAGGAGCAATAATATTCTTTACCCTTACTAGGTTGCTATAAATGATATTGGCTAATTTAAAGTTTAAATAGTTTTGAAGACCGGCTAGGTAGGAAAGATACTAGCTCTCACTCTAGAGTTCCCTAAACTCCCTCCACTTGGGGGCTAACATCTCACATCAGAACCTCGTGTGACACTTTTCAATTGTTGACTGAGATAATACCATCCCGGTTCTTACATGTTCTCACAATAATTTTAACATCTGGATTGGCCAAATTAAGAAGTAAATGAAGTACATGGATTTAAATCATCACAACTTCTTCCAATAATAAAGATCAATACTCTCCACAACTTCCATCCAACACTTGATTACTTATCATTTTAAGAAGAAAGAAAAAGAAAACTACTTAGAATCCATGGATAAAACAAAACCTCACTTTAGTTTAAAAGTAGAAATTATTGTCAAACCAATAACAAGTTTCAATTAAAACAAAAAATAGTCTAAAACAAAAGATAAAAACTTATCTCAAGTCCTCCACCAAACTCTTGAAATTCCTTTGAATCTCTTCTCTTTTATAACACTCTTAATATAAAACTAGAAATAAAAAAAGGCTAAATATGTGGTGCCTGAAAATCTCTCCAACTAACTCCCCAAGTTTTGAACTTTCAAAACTTTCCTAGTACTTTCAGGACCTCTCTCAAATTCTCAATCTTCTTTCTTTTATAATTTTCTAAAAGGTGTCTTGGTATCTCACCAAAATGTGTCTAGATTCGATGTATTTCCCCAAGAGATGCATCCTTTTGCAATACTTTTCATCCAGGGTGGTTGTAACCGCCTATTAAGCCAATAGGTGCCTTAAAAACTTCTTCAAATTCGCGAAAACTAAATTTACTCGTCCCATAACTGCCACTGGCGCTTAAGCGTGGGACCTCTGGCGCTTAAGCGTGGGACCTCTGGCGCTTAGGCGCGGCCTTCTCTGTTTACTCGGCGCTTATTTGATCCTTTTTTCACTCTTTTAAGAATTTTTCACCTTTTTTACTTGTACCTAAAAGAAAAACACAAAAATACCTTCCATTAAAGTGCAATATCTCAAAAATAGGTATAAAAATGTGTCTGAACACTATATATTTTAGGCGTATCATTTACCCTATCAGAAGGTCATTGAAAATCATTAGTAGTCATCTCTTAAATTAAAGCATAAGAGCCATGAAATGGTTTTGACATCAATGAACCACCAGTAGTGACATTAATAATAGATGTAAGAGAACCAACTAATCCTTTGTAAGAGTTTGAATCATTAATCATACTGTATGGCATGGTGTGGACACTTTCTACTTAGTTATCTAAATTATTCTCAAGCTTATTAAATAGATTCCCCTTCAAATTGCCAAAAAGATGTAATATCATTTCTAAACTTCACAGTTTCTTATGGTGGAAAATAGTTAGCAGGAAATTTCTGTGTTAAATCACCCAAACTTCTGATAGCTCCAGGTGCTAATGAAAGTAAACATATCTTAACCTTATCCTTAAGTGAGAAAGAAAAAAGTATAAGTTTTATAGCATCATCTGAAACACCATCATATTTAAATGCACCACACAATTCTAAAATAACGGCAAGATGTAAATTTGGATATTTAGTTGGTGCTACCCAAACTGATTATTTGATACCATTTAGATAATAGGAGGTTTAAGTTCAAATGAGGTAGCCACTACATTAGGTTTTTGAATACTACAACAAAGTTCATCCACTGTAGGGTTTGCAAAATCTCTTCAAGGTCTAAACATTTGATTAATTTTAGCATTTTGATAATTTTGGTTTGCCATTTTTTGAAATTATTGGTATTTTTCTTTTTTTAATTTTTTTTATTTTTCTAATACTTCTTTCTAATTTAGAATTATAGGGCACTAGTTTTGTAGAACCTGAACTACACATACATTACTATGAAACAACATAAAATAAAATCACACAAACAAGAACTATATATAAAAACAACACTACAATATTCTTATAATAAATCTAAAAGTTTAAATAAGAAATTCTAAAAATATAAATTTTCTTTCTAAAACTTTTATCAAATATTTTTATGTTTGTGCCTGGTGATGACGCCAATAACTTGATCCCGATTTTATATGACAATATGATGTAGGAAGTTATATTCTTAATTTTTCATTTATTATAATTTTTACTTTGCAACAGTGCTAAAAATGGATCAAAAACAACATCTAGGCAAAAGCTTGACTTCAAAGCAAATAAGAATACCATTATCATATTTAATTATGGGATACTACGCAAGTATACGTATCGTTATCAAGTAATATAGGAATTTTTGATTAAGTGCCGAATATCAAACCCACAGGAACAAAACACAATATGTAATTAAAATCAAAAGAAGTTAGATAACAAATTCTACTTAGCAAAATATTGTTACTCAAACTATAGATGCTATAATATGAATGAAAGTTTGATTCTTTTTATAATTTTTGATAATTGAAAGTAAAGTAAACAACTAATTAATCTTAACTAGATATTTCTAACATGAAGGCAATATAAAAGAAAATCATTTATCTTATCATGAATCAGTAACAAGTATTGGAATTTTGTTGAGGATGTATTCATATAGTGTTGTGTCAAATAAGAGCAATAGTATTGTTTACCCTTACTAGAGATGTTATAAATAATATTGGCTAATTTAAAGTTTGAATAGTCTTAAAGAAGGGTTAGATAGGGAAGATATTAGCTCTCACTCTAGAGTTCCCTCTTCTCCCTCCATCTAAGACTAACATCTTGTATCAACTCTTAAAATTTTAAACTAAATTAGGGGCTTTAGCTTGTCACTCTAAAGTCCTCTAATTCTACAACCGTTAAAGTTTATTTCCCTTTTTATTTGCACTTAATCATATGAATTATATTCTCATCCATAAAATCTCATGTTATTCTTACTATTAGTTGACTGAGACAATATCATATCAGATCTTATATGTTCTCACAACAAATATTAATATCTTAATTCGCCAAATCAAAAATTAAATGAAATATAAGGTTTAAAATCATCAAAACTTATTCCAACATTAAAGATTAATAATTCACACTATTTCCACCCAATAATTAATAACTTATCATTTGAAGCAAAAATATAAAAAATACTACTCGAAATTCATGGAGAAAACACAACCACACTTATATTTGAAAGTAGAAATAATGCAAACAAACAACAAGTCTAAATTAAAACCAAATGTAGTAAATAAGATAAAACTTTTCTCAAATCCTCTCCACAAAACTCTTGAAGTTCATTTGAATCTCTTCTCTTCCTTTTTCTTACAATACACTCTACTCACACACTAAAACTCCTCTCTTCTTTCAAATAAAATATCATAATTAATTTAAGAGAGAGGAGTCAGTGGCATGGCTATGGGGGTCGGCAGCGTGTGGGAGGAAGGTTGGAAGAAGACATTGGAGAGACTTCTTCAATCCAATCCAAGTCTCCTTTTATAACTTTGTAAAAGTTTCCTTGGTGTCTCTTCAAAATGCATCCACATTCAATGAATCTTCTGAAGGCTTCTTCCTTTCAAGAGCCATTTTAATGTTTTTCATGTCCATTAACTACTTTTCACTTTTTCACCAAGGGTTGCTTCAAACACCTTTTCAAAATTCATCCAAATTCATTGAATCATCATGTAACTACTTCTAGTGCTTAAATACGAGGTACTTGAGGCTTAGGCATAACCCTCTCAGTTTTACTAGTGCTTAAGCATCAGTTCTTGGTGCTTAGGCGCTATAGTTCTTTTGCACACTTTTTCATCTTTTTTGCCAAATTTGATCTTTTTTCACTCCTTTCGTCATTTTTCATCCATTTAATTGTACCTGAAAAAAGAACTCACAAATACCTTGCATTAAAGTGCAATATCACAAAGTAGGTATAAAAATGTGTACATAAATACTATATATTTTGTGTGTATCTTTAGTCATGTTAAAAAAGAAAGTTAAACTTGATGATGACATTGTTTCTGTCATTTGTAGATTTTGGAGTATCAGTAGTGTTCGAAGCCTTAAAATTTCAGCATGAACACTAAAATTAGCATAATAGTCCTATAACTGACATTCTTAGAAGTTTATTTACATTGATTATTTTATTATTATTTTTTTGTTATGAGTTTTTTTTTCTCGTGTTTTGTTTCATGACCGTGTATTCGCAATTTTTTTTTTAAATTTTTTCTTGCCTTAAAATTTTGAGAAATTTTGTTTTGTGTAGAAGTTTTAAATGAATGATTATGAGTGTGAAATTTCAGCTCAACTTGTTTGGAACAAGTAAAATTCAAAAGTGATTAAGCGTAGGACCCGGTTTAAAAATTGGAGAAGGGATTGCTTCACATCAAACCAACTGTGATAGACCGCTTCTAATCTACCACACCTATTGGGGGTCCAACCAACACCAGGTCCTAGAAAACTTGAAACCCTCCTGCTTAAGCATGTTGAAACAGTTGGCTCTAAAATCAAAATGAGTTCACTATATCCACTCAAAGAAGAAATGGGCAAGGTATGCTAAGGGAATAATGGTAGTCTGGCCCACGAGGGACATGGGCACACTATCAATGTTTGAAGATTAAATCTCCTGATCAAAATGGAGAGAGGAACCAAAGATTCTAGTTTCGATCACTTAACAAATATCTTCAGGTGCTTACAAGGATTTAAATACCTTATTGAAGACTCAAATCCTTAAGCTTTGGGTTATTAATGTAGGATAAGTAGTGTATGGTATTTTATTTAATATCCTGAGTTAACGAGTCCTTGGCCATATATTGGTGGATCCTTATGGATTTTTAGTTTTGGTGTTTGTTTAAGTTTTTAGGATGATTTTATTCAACAAATTATAAAAATTTCAGGTGTCCTTTAAATGTTCAAGAGTCTTTCAAAAGTGATAAGGAAATGTCCCTAAACAATTTTAAGAGTTTCTGAATCATTTTAAGTTTGCATAACTTTATTATATCATCAAATTAATCATACTTGGTTTTAGCTATGGTGTTTTGACTTATGCTCAATGAGACTCAATGTTCTAAGCATCCCATGAGTGGGTTAACTAGTCATTCATTTGATTTTAAGTTTGGGAATTATGTGCGTAGGTACCCATGAGGGCAAATAAGGTTAGTAAGAAATCTTTAACCTTTAGCTTGGAATTGACCTTATAATCTTTTAATGATATGATTGATTAGATTTTAATGTCTAAACCTCATTGCAAGATTGTCTATCAATCATAGTTCACTACTAAGCTCTTAAGTATTTCATGGGTAAATATATAATTTTGAAAAAAATGGTCTTAATGTAATATGTTGAATTATTATTAAAAGGGTTGTACTATTACTTAACCCATTCTTTTTTGGAATTAAATTAGGGAATTATTGTCTTCCTACTTTATGGCCATCACATTTAATTCATACAAATTTTAATTATATTCTAAACTTCAATAATTTTAATAATTACAATTTTACTCTTTTGTAGAAGATGGGGTGGATTGCTTTCTACCCTTTCGCCCATTGTGTTTCAATCATTTAAGAGGATTAATAATCATAAATATATCTAGTTTGACCTAAATCTTAATTAAGGTATGGAATCCCAAAATTACCATTTTTCCCCTAAGCCTTTCTACTTCATAATTCTTTCAATTTAAATCAAATGATTTTAAAACTTTGTTGTTACCCCACTCATAAGTAAATTAAAACATCAAAGAAGGATTTACAAATTTCTAATTTTTGTTTAAGTTTTAATAATATTTTAGTTCAAAAATAAAAATTTTCAATGATAATTAATTTAGCTATATAAACTAAACTTTTTATGTTAGGAAAATTTTTAAAGGTTAATTTTGGTTAGAGGACCACTTGAATTGATTTTCATGAATTTTTTAATTATATTTTAATTTTTACAATTTTTAATTGATTTAAATGGGTAAAAAAATAAAAATATATTTTTATATTTTTTATGAGTCTTTATGACTTCAAGGAACTCAAAGAAACTTATTTTGTATTTTTATGATTTTTATTTATTTTATTATAATTATTTTATTCTTAAAAAAGACATTTTAAATATTAAAAGTATGTTTTTATTCTTTTATAAATTTTCAAATATATTTTTGAGTTGTTCTATGTTTTGACAAGAAATTTCTGAGCTAAATCTCTCCTTGTTATGATGGACCCCATTGCTAAAGAATTGAGCCATGTTTTGGTTTTATCTCTCTTTGAAAAAAGAAAATTTGTAAGTCTAACAACTTCATTGGAGATGCCAATATAGCTAAATGTGCCACAAAGTTATAAGAAACTTACTAAATGTAAGTTAGGGTCTTCAGATGAAGATCCACCAAATTGATTATTTTGTGTCATCTAAATAATTGTAGGCCTATGTTCAAAAGTATTTGCCTATACAGTGAAATTTTGTATACTTAAGTGAATTTCATTCAACGTAAGGTTCAGATAAACCCTCAAAGGTCCATCAACATTGCAATCCATATATGGGTTTCCATGATTTTGATCTGTCATTTCTACGATGAGTTTTTTAAGTTTTCTTTGTTTCGTAATCCTCTTAACAGTTCTCTCTATTTGTGAGTTTTATGTTTCAAGTTCTGCATCTCCTAAACTAGGCATTCAATACACGATTTGACTAATAGGATAGATTTCTAACTCAAAAAAATTTATTTGGTATTTTATATTTTCTTTTAAAAGTAAAGGCACAAAATATACTAATCACTTTATATAAACACTACAATTTCCAAATCTAAGTTTTATTGATTCAACTAAAAGTCCCCTGAAAAGTTCTTCTACCATCGCGATTCCTCGACAACTATACCAAAAATGTGATCACTACTTTCCGTACGATATACCTAGCTATTTCGAAATTTAAAATTTTTCATTTTAGCATATATTTTATAAAGTTTAATAACTAGAGATTTACCATGATCAAGAACAAAACACTAGGTAATAATACAATTGCATATATCGTTCAAGTAATATAGGACTTTCTTAAATTCTGAGTATCGAACCATACAAGGAACAATGGTAGCAATCATTTTTGATGAATTTCTAGTCTACTACAATAAGGTCTTGGTTTGGAGAGTTGATAAAGGTGGTTTTGCTATCACTATCCTAAGTTACAATTTTAATCCTTTGTTAAAACTTATCAAAAGCAATCAAAAAGTTGAAATTCAAGATTGATAAAAAGTACTTTTCTCTTGTGAATAATTAAGTTGCGTGTAGGTTTGAAGTTTAAGAATGTAAATAAAACAGTGAAAAAAGGAGAATATGTCTATCTAACCTCTTCCAAGTTATAAGTACAATTAATTCACTAATTATTTATTTGATTTTGACAGTGGTTCCAGTTGGTGCCACATACCCATAATTGTATGCCCTGCCTCTTAACCATAAAGCTCTAATCTAAACCTCACAGATTACTTATCTCCTTAACTTTTCACAGCTACCTAAATACTAAGTTTCATAGTTAAATGAAAAATGTGAACATTCTCATGTTGATTCACCATCGTTCACGGTCAGGTTAGCGTTAAAATATATAAATTAAGTTTAGGAGAACATTCATCACATATCAATTTAATATTTATTCTTAAACTTCAACACTTACACTTACTACCAAATCATCACAAAAGAAAAGCACAGGTTTATACAAACACAATGCATAATAGATTCAATAGAAGAATTCATGAAATAAAGCAGTTTAACCTAATTATGTGATTTGAAAGATCGCAAGATAATCAAACAAACTCTACTTAGAAAAAAAATTTCGCTAAATTCGTGTTTACTAGATTGCAATACAATCAAAACATACAATACTTAGCTTTAATCTCTCTGAAATCCTTCCACTAAAGTTCTCTATTGCTCCTTGCAATTGTTGATACAATCCCTTACAAATGCTCTCAAATTTCCTTACAAATCTCTCAAAGTTAGTGGAATGCTACTCCTAATATGGATTTCATGAAGTCTATAGGGATTTTTAGACCTTAGAAATTTGTTCCCATGTCCCCAAATGGTAGAAAATCTCTCTTTCCATCATCCTGAACCACTGAAAGTAGCATCTTGGCGCCGCCCTCTCTGTCTCCCTGTTGTGGTTCTGGCGCCTAGAAGCCAAGAAGTGGCTCCTATGCTCCGTCTTCTCTGTTTCATAGTCATATTATGGTGCCCAAGTATCATATGCTGCACTCAACACTACTAGAAGTTTTCTAACAATAAGGAGGTTGTTCTCCCTTGATGAATGTTGAGCTGTTAGAGCCATCAATGGAGAAGGAACCACAAGATCAACTTGATGTTGTTCGAGTGTCTGGATTGTCTCTTCAACATAAAGTTTTGGAAGTAATAAAAGATCATACTTGCCAAAAAAAAAGGGAAATATCTAACAAAAGATATTATGTTATCCGTAGAGGGTAGCTTAGTAATGGGTTGTCCCATCTAAGATTCCTATCAACATACTTATTCATCAAATCCGTTACTCATTCCTATGTAGACTTTTCCAGGTGCTGCAATAAGATTTAAAAGCCGAACAACAAAATAATATAACAAAAGGCCAAGAATGTACATGTACGGTTCCCAAAATTTTAAAAATATATTTTAAACTAAATCTATATGATGTAGATTGTTCTCTTACCACCTCAGCTAACTTTTTGGATCAACACAAGGTTTGATATCTTCAACTCACTCATAATTTCAGATATGTGAACTTCAAAAGAATCATTTAGATCAATGATAGGTAATGGGAGAGAAATATTATGTGAAATCCTCTCCATCATCACATTCTGAATGGTTTCTTCAAGAGTCATTGAAGCCACAACTTGGGAAGAAACATCCTTCACAAGGAGATCGGGCTTTGTTCCTCTTCGGTAGTCACCCTTACTTTTTATTGCTTTGCCTTTTTTCTTTTGAACTCTTTTTTTGTTGTGGTGATCCTCTCTCCTCCTACATTTTCATGTAGAGAGATGTTCTCAATTCCCCCATCGAGTTCCTTATTTTCTCAATCATGATGTCATCTATTAGAGAGGATGGAATGAAAAGAAGTAGTGACATGAAAGGAGTAAATAAGGGATGATTATCTCGAAGACACAACATGCTAAAAACTTTTATCACATGCACATAAAGCCTTTTATAGGGATAGAAAGCTAAACATGAAAATATTTAATACTCACACATGGGTCCATTTCAAATCACATTATATTTATTCTCTAATGGACAATAAGTTACACCAAATCTAGAGCTAATTAATAGTATCAACATACAAAATCCTCAAACAATGTGCATTTATTTCCTTCATTTATATTGCAAATCTTCTCTTGAAAATATAATACCTCACTAGCATCTAATCGAATTGTTAATAGATTGCTTTTTGCATATATCATATTTCCCTAACATGCACAACAACCATAAATTTGGAATGGATTGTCATGTAACACAAAACTTAGCCATAGAATAGAATGAGCCTACTGACTTAGTGATTGAAGTTTGTGAGGCCCTGACTCGAAAAAAGTTAGCAAGTTCAAGGGGCAACTATCTGAATGAGAGTTATGAACCCAATACGAAGGACATTTCAATATTTTTATGGTTTAAGTTTCTGCTCTTTGTAGGAAAGTTTTGACCCCAGTCGAAGCATTTTGTGAACTTGATAAATTTCAAGCAACTACTCAAAGAAAGGAAAGCTTTGAATCCCAGGCAAAGGACAATCCACACTCAATAAAACAAAATACAAATCCTCTCTTGTTTATGGTTGAGTTTTAATTATAGCAAGTGTAATCTTTCCTTTAATCCACTAAGGATAATCCAAATCTTCAAACACTGCATAAATATGCTACTTGTCACCAAGTGTAATGAGATCCTAAAAAAGGGTACATATTATTTTTAAGGATCCCCCTCCAAGAAGGTCAGAACTTCTCCAAAGGGAAAAGTATGCATCATAAAATAATCTCACACGCGTATGCCTTATTGTTCAATACAACAAATTTAATGAATGATGTCAAAACTTTCATCCCCTTATTCTTTTTACAGATCATTTCAAAGAGACAAGAATTGCATTACTAATATCATGGGCTAACGAGATTATTAATAGGCCTTACAGGGCCATAAAGCCTAACTTTCTATAGTACTGTTGCTAACCTATGTCTACATCTAATTATGGCCATCTTTCATATCATCACTATATGACATCAGTATAAGACGTGGACAGACATTTAAGTGTATTAAAATCAATTAATAAATTCCCTTTGTGTCTTAATAAGAGAGATGAATCATCTCCAACTATATAAGTAAAGATGGTCTCACATCTACAGGGGACTTCTTTTTTTCTATCTTCTTTCTTTTCTCTTAGCTAAAAGGGTTGATTGAAGTTCACTGTGAAGACATTGTGAAATCATCATGTTCTACTTCTACTGTAGATCTAGCCTAGATTGTGTGAACCCACCAACAATTTGAGATCCATCATCCCAAAAGTATTATATAGTCACGAACATCTATGACTGAAAGGTTAACTATTGAGCCACAGTTTCAACTATACTTTCTAAAGTGAGTTTTCCTGACTCAATGAAAATTTGAAATTTTTTCGAAGCATATAATATTATTTCCAACTTATGGGGCTTATTAAGCCAAATTTACCAGCAGTATCTCAACGGTTCGCACAAACTGACCAGCATACTCGTTTACAAGGTTGCCCTTGCCTCTGTTCCCCGCCGCTCCTGCCCCTCACTCTCTTCTTTTCTTTTTCGTCCAGTGATATCAAAGCCCTCGACTTCGACTGGATCGAGACGAATGATGAGAGGTAGAAGCACCGGCACAAATTCACCGGCTAAACCTTACTCCCTTTCAATATTTCTTTTCCGCCCCTTCTCGTCGACATCTTCCTCTACCGCCGTAACTGCCGCTGATATCGAAACTCTAAACCTCGATCTATCTCCCTCGGTCCGCTCCATCAATTCCACCTCAGCCTGTCTGGCTACTCACCCAGCTACCTGTGGCTCTGCTGACCGCCACCGCCTCTCCTCGCTCCAATCCTGCTTTTCCGCTGCGGAAACCCGCGTCGCCCTGGATGCCTTCATGGCATCTGTCAACAGAGGTCGCAGTTCTTGCCCAAGCCTTAGATCGTACAACACTCTCTTGCTAAAATTAGAAAAATTCAGCATGGTTACTGAGATGAAGAACGTCTATTGTCAAATGCTTCTTGGTGGCATTTTGCCCAACCTCTTTACCTACAACACCATGATAAATTTCTCCTGCAAGCATGGTGACATATCTAATGCGATGACCTATCTTGGTCATCTGGTACGGTCCGGATTGGATCCGGATACGTTCACGTACAACTCATTGATACTGGGTTATTGCAGAAGAAATGATATCTATAGAGCTTGCAAGATTTCTGATACGATGCAGCAAAAGTCCTGCAAAAGAGATGAACACTCTTATACCATACTTATTGATGGACTCTTGAAGGCTCTCCGGGTGGAGGAAGCCTTAAAACTGTTGTCAGAAATGGTGGACGATGGCTGCTCCCCAAACGCTCATACCTATACGGCTTTGATTGATGGGTTGTGTAAGATGAGCATGATAGAGAAGGCAGAGAGTTTACTTACTGATCTTTGTAGGAACAGTTTGGCTTCTAGCATTGTTCCTTTCAATGCTTTAGTTAAGGGGTACTGTAAGAGAGGCCGAGTTGATGATGCTTTGAGGATTCTCAGAGGTTTAGATTCTAGTCAGTGTAAGCCTGATTTGTGGATGTACAATCAGTTGATCGATGGTCTGTGCAAGGAGAACAGGCTTAAGGATGCAAGGAATATGTTTGATTGTATAACCCAAAAGGGCATGGTTCCTAATGTCGTCACTTATAATGCTTTGATTGGTGGTTTATGCCAGATGAAAGAGGTTGATGCTGCTTTTGAGCTTGTGAGGTCAATGGAGGCTAATGGGCCCAAACCGGATACTAGAACTTGCAATGAGCTCATACATGGATTTTGTAGTGAAGGGAGGGTTAACAGGGCAATGAGTTTCTTGAGTAAAATGATTGACTGGGGGTTGCCTCCTAATGTTGTCACATACAATATGTTGATACATGGCCACTGCAAGCTTGGTGATATTGATAGTGGCTTTAGGTTGCTCTCTTTAATGATTGAAAATGGTGTCATCCCTGATCAACAGTCATATGGTACATTGATAGATGCACTCTGTAAATGTGGTAAAACAGAGGAAGCATATGCAGTTTTCTCTACCCTTAACCAAAGGGGAGTAAGGGCAAGTAATGTAATGTACAATTCTCTTATACACAGGTACTGTGTTGGAGGACAGATGGATAAAGCAAGAGAACTCTTTGAAAGGATGGTTTCAGATGGCTGCTTTCCTGACACTTATACCTACAATTCTCTGATTGAAGGTTTGTGCAAGGACAGAAGGTTAAATGATGCTTTGCATTTACTTTGTCAAATGCCAGATGAGGGAGTAGAACCTGATAACAACACTTATAACATTCTGATTAATGAAATGTTTAAGGAAGGAGAAACAAAACTTGCCATGTCAATCTTGGGACAAATGATTTGTTTAGGATATAGCTGGGATGTATATACATTTACCATACTAATTGTTTTTTGTTTCAATGAGGGTAGGCTAGAAGATGTAGAAAAGGTCATAGAAGAAATGAAAAGGATGGACGTGAATCCTGATTTGCTTACTTATAATACTCTGATTTGTGGATATGGAAGACTGGGTTTATTGGACCAATCTTTTTCTGCTCTTAAGCATATGATTGATGCTGCATGCGATCCTGATCATGTGACATACACGATTTTACTTGACTGTCTTCATAGAAGGTGTAGCCCGGTCAGTGAATCTGTTGGTTCTTTTCACATATGGAAAATCATACAGATGGATACCATAGACGAGCTTTTGGGGCAAATGAGTAGAAGTGGTTGTGATCCATGCTCCACCTCATACGGTATTCTCATTTCTGCATTGTGTAGATTTAACCGGTTTAAGGAGGCACACCTATTGTTCCTTCGTATGTTTGAAATTGGACTGTCACCATGTCATATAACGTACACATCTATTATCAATTGTTGCATTAGTTTAAAAATGCATGATCGAGCATCACAATTAATTAACTCTATGGTTAATTGTGGTCATCTACCGGATCTAAAATCGTACCAGTATCTTCTTTGTGGACTTTGTAATGAAGGGCATTTTGAGAGTGCAAAGCTAAAATTCATAGAGTTGCTTGAAAGCGAGTATAATCATGATGAAATAATTTGGAATATTTTTATAGGTGGTCTTTTGAAAGCAGGTCATGATAAGTTGTGCTCTGGAATTTTATCTATAATGGCTGAAAGAGGCTGCTGCATCAGTCCTCAAACGTATGCTTTGCTGCTAAGGGAATATCCTGATGTACAGCATAATCTATGAAGTCAATTCAAGGCCAATGCAAGCTAATTCTTTTGTATTTAACATTTCAATGAGGAATAGAACTGGAAGAACTGGAATGAGGCTGGCGATAATGCTCTACTGCCTTTATCTTGCTTTGTTGTGGAAACTTCTAATATGAATGTATTGTCACATGAACTATGTGAAGCAGGCTGAAACGTTTAAGCAAACTTGATCTTGGATGGATATTTTTTATCTGTTAAACTCAGAATGCATCCAAATAGCTGAGGTAAGTCTCTAAGCTTTGTTTCATGTATTCTTGGCAATTGTAATTAATGAATTACATTATTTTCTTGTGTTATTTTCAGGGTTTGTTTTGAACAGCTACAGTTGTTTGAAGAGACCATTGTGAAGTTTTTGTTGAAAAAATTGTCTTTTAAAAAACTGCAGTTGCTATTACGATTTTAATTTTATTTTCAAGAAGTCAGACTATAGTTTTTTGACAACCATCACATTTTAATCTCTTGGGTTGAGAAAAACAAATTTCTACCTCTGAAATTTCTAAAATGCTGTAAGAAAGGAGTTCCCTAAATAGAAATATAGTGGCAGTCTGAAATATAAAGTAGGCAAAAAGCTGTCACAAATTTCAAAAAAGTTAGCATTGGTTTCTTAATTTATTAATAATTATAATGACAGAAAGTTCTGCTGTTTTTAGAGTGATAGTTATAGGTTTTTCTAATCATGAATGATTTTATCCTATTATTGCAGCCAGACATTTTTATCACTTATCTTGGTATCATTTGGAGATTTGATGCTATATTGGTTTGCTGCATTGTAAATATTATCAACGCTTGTATGGAATGTGTCCTGGAGTTATTGTGAATGTTGTACCCTTTCCCTTATGTAAGGATTCAAATTTTTTTGACACACTAAAGAAATATATCATACTTGTATTATTTTAATAATGACTAGTGAGTGACTTGGGATTTTAACTAGCTGCCACATAAGTAACATTTCAAACCTTTTTTTTTTATTTAACCAGATGCAAGCCCCAACTTTGTCTCTTCATTATGCATTGATATAAAATCTCTTATAAAAATTTTCCATTAAATCATTTCTAAACCCTAACGTCGCTTAGATTTTCTCCTCCTCCTCCTCCTCTTCTTCTTCTTCTTCTCTCTCTCTCTCTCTCTAAGCAGGAAAGTGTTAATGATCTTTTCGTCTGCTCCCCTTTTGATCAATTTTCTTTTCTTGATTCTTTTACGTAATCCTATATCATTGTTGCCATATTGCTTATTTTTTCATTCTATTTTAATCCATTTTATATATTTCTTTTATTCCAATCTTGCAATATATGAATAGTTTTAGGCCAATTTTTATTATTGGGGTGGCTATTGGACCACTGGAAGTGAGCCAAATAAGATTTGGTGCTCTTTTTAAGCGGGCTCGAAAGTGCGTCCATGCCTTGGAGAAGTTGATTACTAGATAAAATTAGGTTTACAAGCACAAAAGGGCTCGGTGAGCATAGGACAACCATAAATCTAAGAAATTCTAATTCTGACTTTAGGATATTAGTGTCAGAAATTAGTTGGATCTTTTGAGCTTTGAAATTTCTGAAAAGGTTCATTCAATATGTTTATAAGTATTTTGGAGAGTTTCATGGTTTTGGGATTTTTTTTATTTCCTTACTGGATTAAAAACAAAAACTAGGTTCAGAGGAAAATTTCTTTGGCCGACATCACGAATGTATGAATTTGCTTCGGAAAATTAGTTAGAAAATTGGTAATTTGGCTATAAAACTTGAAAATTAATGGTGAAGGTTTCTTGTATGGATTCAAAGAATTGTCTTTTTTTTTGCTCGGTTATCACTTCCTAATATGAGAGCTTAGAATTATTGCATTGGGAAAGGAAGGCCAAATAAATAATAAATGATAAATACTTACTTTAGATGACTAAAGAAATCAATTCATATATTTACTTGGAAATTATCACTGCTCGAATCTCATGGAAGTTTGATAGGTCCTGCTTATAAACACTAAAGGACTGCATCGGGACAGTCAAATGGTAGAGGGTTGTGATAGGTAGTTGACAATTATTGTAAGATTTATCGAAAACATGAACCATTTTCATTCTTGTGTAAATGGTTAGAATGTCCCTTGGAAGTGACGTATTGTATGACCTGAATATAGTGAAAAGAGTGCAAGGGCCGCCACACAGGTTTTTAGGTATAATGCCAAATAAGCAAGGTTTCCCGCATTACGAATAAATGCGAGTAAATAACTTAGTCTATCAAACTAATATTATGATATGATCTTGACATATGCGTACTCTCATAGGTAAATTAATTGAATTAGTTGATATTATAATTCATATAAGGATAAATATCTTAATTATTTAAGAAAATAAATAAATTGGAGAAAAGGATTAGATTTTTTCACTTTGGTATTCAAGTAGGAGTCATACTGGAAATGGTGTAGGCTTAATTATAGATAAAGGTTTAAAAGATAACATTGTAAAAATTATAGCATTGGAAATATAATTCCTTAAGATTATTGTTGATACTAAGATTTTTAATAGTATAAGTGTTTATGCTCCTCAGCTTAAGTTTAGATATAGGTTTTAAATAAAAATTTTGGAATTAACTATAAGGATTAATACAAATAATACTTTTCAACGAAAGAACTTTTATTGTAAGAGATTTAAATGGACATGAGGATAGAGTGACAGATGATTTTAAAAGTACTTATGGTAGTTATGGTTTTGGAGTGATTAATAAGGAAGGTAATGCCATATTAGATTTTGCTTTAGTATCTGATTTTATTCTTGCTATTACTATATTAAAGAAAAGTAATGAGTTTACTATTACCTGTAAGAATGGATTTTATATCATACAAATTAATTATTTTCTAATGAGAATATTAGATTCTCGAGAATATACAAGTTATAAGATAATTCCAAATAAGAACAAGGACTGAATATAAATTATTAGTTATATATTTTAAGATGAAGAGTTCTAAATCAAAAAATAGTAAGAATTATTCTCATTGAATAAAATCAGGGATCATAAAGCATAAAAATAAAATTATTTTGTGTAAATTTGATAATTTTAAGATTTGGGAGGTTTATGTTGAAGCAATTCTATGTGGGATAAAGCAACAAACACTGTTAAACAAGTGACAAATGATGCACCTAGAGAATCAAATTGAATAGTTTCCATAAAAAAAAAAAAATTGGTGATGGAGTAATAATGTGCAAAAAAAAAGATAAAATATAAGAAGTGTTATAAAAACTGGTTTAAATATAATAGCTTAGAGAGCTGGAAAAAAATATAAAATGGTCGATGCAAAGTTTAAAAGAACAATCTGCAATGCTAAAAATTTTGCTTTTAGAGATCTTTATAATAGATAAGATGCTAAAGTGGGAGAAAAATTTAAGTATAAAATTGCCAAATAAATAGAAAAGTAAAGATTTAAATCAAGTAAAGTGTATCAAAGGTGAAAATCAAATAGTATTTTTCTTAGAAAAAGATAATCAACATAGGTAAGTGAGTTATTTTGATAAAATTTTCAATAAAGTTCTTGAAAATACGATCGACCTTGTTAAGCTTATTATCATTAATAATAATAAAATATTTCATTTTTACCATCCTATTAATAAAAATGAAGGTGAGGACGCTTTAAAGAAAACCAAGCGTGGAAAGTGTGTAGGACCCGATGATATCCCAATTGAAGTGTGAAAATATTTAGGAGATATTGGAGTTTGAAAACAAAAAAGATGTTTGAGAAGTGGAGGAAGTGTATTTTGGTACCATTTTTTAAGAATAATGGGGGTTCACAAGTACTTGCAAATTATAGAGGAATTAAGTTGATTTGCATACATTAAAATTATTGGAGAGGGTAATTGATCATAGGTTAAGACGTATTGCAAAGATTTCTCATAATAAGTTTGGATTTATGTTGGGCATGTCTACTATGAAAGCTATGCATTTATTGAGAGGTTTGATACAGAGACAATAAGGAGGATCTACATATGATTTTTATTAATTTAGAAAAACTTATTGGTTAGGTTCCAAGAGATTTACTTTTGAGAGCTCTTGTGAGGAACAATGTTGATATGACTTATATTCAAGTCACTAAAGATATATATACTTGAACTGTTACATGTGTTAAAATAGAAGGATTGACCAAATATTTTGCAATTTAAGATGAATTACATCAAGGATCGGCATTAAGCCCTATGTTTTTTTCATTAGTTATGGATGCTCTTAGTCAACATTTATTAGAGGAAGTACCTTGTTATATGCTTTTTGTTGATGATATACTTCTTCTGGATAAGACTAGAGAAAGAACTCTGGAAAAAAATTGAATTATCGAGGTCTACACTAAAGTCCAAAAGGCCTTCATTTGAGCAGAACTAAAACTAAATACATGGGTAATTTTAGTAGTAGTGGCTCTAGCGATAGAGTTGTAACAATGGGTGCTCAATTCATTAAAAGGTGTGAATGCTTTAGATATCTCAAGCTTATTATTTAAAAAGATGGTGATATAGATAGGGATGTTATTAGTAGAATTCAAGTTGGTTGGTTGATGTGGATAAAGGCTCTAGGCCTATTTTGTGATAACCAAGTATCGCTTCGATTGAAAGGAAAAATTTATAAGATGGTGGTGAGACTTGCAATGCTCCATGACACTGAATGTTGCCTTTAAAAGAGAAGCATAAAACTAAGTTAAGTATTGCCGAGATGAGAATGCTTAGGTGAATGAGTGACTTTACACTTATAGTAAAAATGCAAAATGAATATACCCTTGATAGGGTTGGTGTAGCTCCAGTGGAGGAAAAAAATAGAGAGTTCTTAGATGGTTTGGTCACTTTAAACATTGACTATTTGATGATTCAGTTTGGAGAGTAGAAGATTTAGGATGCCATAATTCATTCAAGGTGGCCTTAAAACATATCTCAAAAGATGAGAATAGGATGTCATACCCCATTTAAGGTGGTCTTAAACCTATCTCAAGAAAATTGCGTAGAGAATCAGATGTGATGATTCATTTAAGGTGATCTTAAAAATGATCTGAAAAAATGTGAATAGGAAGCCATAATCTATTTAAGGTGCTCTTAAACCTATCTCAAGGAAATTGGTAGAAAATCAGATGCTATAATCCATTTAAGGTGGCCTTAAAACTGATCTAAAAAAAAGAGAATAAGATGTCATAATCCATTTAAGGTGGTCTTAAACCTATCTCAAAAAAATTGGGAATCAGAATGTCGGCACTGATCCCAAGAACACTGTGAGGATATTGTAGAAAATTGTGGTGTTGCTCCCATAAAGATAAGGAATGTGAAGATTGAAATTGGTGAGGAAAATTTGTATGATTTTGTGCAGAGTGTGAAACTCCGTGAAGAATGTGACAAATTGGTGCAGACAAGGACACTCGTTCTACGAAATGGAGAGCGGGAAACCTCGAACTTGAGAGAAACAAACTCATCAAATTTATCATTTTTCTTTTCTTGTTGTCTTTATCACATTTAATTGTCAAAGTATATTTTTTTTAAAAAAATTATTTTTAATTGGTTGATTTATTTTTCAAAATTTTATTCAAATTTTATTATCAGATTCTTATTATATTGTTCTTTGATCATTATAATTTAGAGCCAACCTATGGTTCTGCAACTTTATATCAATCGCACAAAAGCGAAATTTAACAAATTCACTGCAATCTCGAAGAAATTTCATTAATTTGCTTCAAATAAGTGTTACAAACTGAATACATGTGGATGCATCAAAAGACAACATATTGAATATATCCTGAAACATCATATGTTGAGTTCATATTAGATACTAAATACATCTGAGACATTTCAAGTCATATCTACTACTCTGACGCAGTACAAGAAGTCCCAAAAAGCATCTATCTGTCTATCCTCTATGGTGAGCTCATGATCAATCTGACCTACTAAGCCACGTTACAGGATAAAAATTCCTTTCACTTGTACTTAGATGTACGACCATCTCATATCTCGTACGGGTGCAACTCTTCCAACTCTGAGTTCATACAGAATCCATGTGGTATCTTACTATCTTTAATTGATCTTAATGTCACATAAACTCTGCGGTGTCGTACTCCCTAGATGTAGTGCTTTGCTAGATCTCCTCCATTTCCTTTTAAAATTAGTATTGAACCCATAGGTGGCGGAATCTCGATGGATCCTCTGAATTCTCCAGGGTTAACAATATCAATTTCTATTCCAAACAAAATGTTACTCTTGCTCATGAAGGACACTATGTAGAAGGGCCTTACAAAATCATGGTGATCTATATGCGGAGTAATACAATCTCTTTCATCATAAATGTTGATTATGCAGCTATTAAGAATGTAGTCTGCTGGTAGTATGCTCCACCTGACCATCCTTTTAATCATTCTTTTTATCTCAGAAAGCAGAGGATCCACCTTGTCATATTTAAAGATATCTGGGGGGTTCTCTAGCCTATCTTCGACAAAGTTGTTGCAGCAACCAAACTGAATGATTATCTTGCCTTTCCCGTGCATCCTTTTCCATGGCTCTGAGTAAGTTTTCTTCATTAATAGACTAGCTCGACCTCCTTCCCTTATGTCAAATATACAATCGAGAATTCTTCTTTCATCATTTTCAGAGAATACTCCTGTATATAGTCTTAGGCTTTCCAAAATGTTGACAAATTTACCTTGAATTTCTTCATAAAATTCAAATTCTTGCTTCTTGACTTTGTCCATTCTTTCTAATTCTGTCGTAGGAATCCTTTGCAATTGTCGGGGTCGTTCCCTCATTTCAATATCTGTGTGAAACCATGTATGACTTGACTTCATATGAAATGGAATATATGACTCCGTATCTGGGTGCACTGCCTCCTGGCACCCTGTGTTGGCGGACATATATTCTTTAAAGAAACTTTAGTGATCTAAGTGGAGGACATTACATCTCGGGCATTCCAAGAATGCTCCTCCTATCGATGCTTGTGTTGGAATTTCAATGTTGAACTTCGGGAAACCCTTGCAAAGTTCCTCTGGAATATTTGATTGTGTCGGCTCTGCAACTAACTTTGACACATCCTCTATAATAGGCGGACTGGTAGAAGTCTCCCTCATGCATGGGTCATAAATTTTCCCTTCAGGAATCGAGGTGAGGGTCACTTCTACTTCTTTTATACGTCTTTTCACCTGACATAAGAAGGCTCTATGTTTACGGTGATTAACATTATGGTGTTACATTCTTTTGAGTGGCACATCAGGCACACTTTCTTCATTAGCACTAATTAAATTACCCGTCGGTACAACTATAAGAGACTATAGAAGGCTAGTTCCTTCTATTGGTTGTTTTTGTATTGCTGCTTTCTTCATCTTGAGTGAGGAGTCTTCTTTGGTACCATTCCTTAATAGTGATGGTAATCCTTCTTTCTCCCAATGACTGACTACGTCCATCAGGGGATCCTCATAATCCACGTTGACCTGACCGAAGTCCAAGTCAAAGTCTACGATGATTCCCTGAGCTACCCTCTCCTTATTTAGTGTGAGATTCAAGCCCTCTCTAAAAGCAAAAATCAGCTTTCTTCCAGACATTTTTCTACAGAAGACAGAAAACATCAGTGCGCTGAAATTCAGCACGAACAAGAACAAAAATGAAATATTTATTAAACAAAAATTCTTAATTTATACAGGTGCAAATTTTATTAATTTAATTTAATTTAATTTAATTAGATTTCAAAATTAAAAACAAGAGGAGTAAATTAAAGTGAGCAAATTAAAAAAAAAATTATTTTATTGAGTTTAATTTTATTACAAAATTTTGGACCCAGTCACAAACGCTTGGCCAAATATTTTCAAAATGTTACAATTTCAAAAATTATGGACCGATACAAAATGTTACTTTTTCTGGTAACATTTTCATAAATTCATTTTAAGCAATGTCATGTCGTGTAATATATCTCTGAATATTGGCCATTAATTGGCAACATCTTGACAAAGGTGACACCTTCTTGCTATATCCATGCAATCAAATATCATTGTTGACCATAAATATTCGAGTATTTTAATCTTCATTTTCCTCTTTAGCCCTGACTGGTGAGCTTCACATACTTCAGCGTATAATTCTTTGATGATGTTCAATGCTTAGACATCTCAGCCACATCTAATCAAACGATCTTCTGTAGAGGACGTCACCCACTAGAGCATACGACATAGCTCTTCTTGAGATGTGATATGCCTCAGAATTATCTTCTTGCAACCTTTCAATTTTCAAATATTCTACCAATGGCTTACACGAATCTTCATTAATGTCAGCAACTACAATCATCATTCCTTCTTCTTTTTCAAGCTTGTGTAGACTGTCGAGGTCGATATGAGAAATAAATTGACTCTCTTGTACTGTAATTTTGACAGAATCCTCCGGTAGACATGATATTTCCTTAGCAGGTTTTTCTAGAGCACCAGCATGGGCGTTATCTCCCCGAGGAATCAGGTATAGGGTCACATTGAGAATCTGTTCAAACAACTTCATTGTGCACCAATGGTATTCTACTAGGGTTGGATTCAAAAACTTATATTGTCCAGCAACTATTGGATGATGAGTTGTGAGTCACCATAGATGACAATGTAAATTATATCCATTAAGATTTCCAACTCCAACCTGGTGATCAATGTTTCGTATTCCGCTTCATTAGTTGTACACGACTTTGTAAGGTTGTAGGAGAATCTTAACATACCCTGATCCGACATGATGAAAATCAGACCAATTCCTGCTTTGCCTGGTATAACCACCTATGATCTTTTGTCCTTTCTGGCTGATGAAGCTCCATCAAAGTACAATTCCTAATGTCTAGCCCTGGATGGTTCTATTTATAGTATATGTTCATCTGGTAGCTCATCATTAAGAGGGGACGCAGCTAGAAGTGGGTGTACTACGAGAAAACCTATTAAAATCTATCCTTTGATAGCACGAAAGGGAATAAAAGTTATATCAAATTGCAATAAAATCATCGACCACATTGCTAAATGTCTGAAATGTGTTGGTCGAGTGATCAAATATTGCAATGTATTAACTCTTAAAATAAGAGTAACCTTATGAGAAAGTATGTAATGCCTAAGCTTCTAGGCGGCAAAAATTAAAGCTAGAAAATGCTTCTTAAGAGATAAATACTTTATCTCTGTCAGTATTAGATGGTGACTCATGTAGTAGAATGTGTTTTCCTTACCCTTATCATTGACCTGAGCTAATAAGACTACGAGAGAGTCGTCTAAGGCCACGATATAAAGTATCAAAGGTTTTCCTAAGATAGGGGCTGTTAAAATAAGAGGTGACAATAAGTATTGCTTAACATTCTGAAAGGACAGCTGGCATTTCTCTTCCCAAATGAATTTAGCATCTTTTTTTAATTAATGTTGAGAAGGGATAATACCTACATGAGAGGTTAGAAGTAAAGCATCTCAGATATGCCAACTTTTCTTGGAAGGAATGTAGTTGTTTCAAGGTTTTGGGAGGAGGCTTTTCCAAGATAGCTTTAATCTTATCTGAGTTGATCTAGATTCCCTGATGAAGAACAACAAATATTTTAAATATCCTAGAGGTGATGCCGAAGGCACACTTTAAGGGATTTATCTTCAGATTATATTTTAATAATCGTTCGAACATGATCATTAAAACGTACAAATGGTCTATTTTCCATTTACTTTTGATGATCAAATCATCCACATAACATTCCACTTGGTTGTGAATGAGGTCATCAAAGATCCTCTTCATTGCTCGTTGATATGTTGCTCTAGAGTTCTTCACCCTGAATAGAATCACTGTGTAGTAAAAAATTTCGATCGGCATTCTGAATGTTGTAAGTATTACATCATCTGGAGCTATATTTATTTGGTTATATTGATACACCCAAAATATATGCATTTTTAGACCCATATTTTATACCCATTTTTGGTGATATTGCATTTTAATGGAAGATATTTTTTTATGTTTTCTTGTAAGTTGGTGATTTTTGGGACTTGAAGCAAAAAAGAAGAAAAAATGGAGATTTGGAAGAATTACTCAGCGCCGACCTATAGAAAGGATGCAGAATAAGAGTCGGCACTGACGGTGCCGTTTGACATAGATAAATGAATTAAATAGATGGCCGAACCCGATAACGCCAGTGTCGGTGCAAAGCCTGTTTCTAGAAGATTTGACAAATTTGGACTTTTTTTAAGAGTTTTTAGATGCACTTATTGTAGAACAGACCTAGGCTAAATTTAATCAGAACCCCCCCTTCGCACCATTTCAACTTCTTCCACTGATTACAATTTTCCTCTTTACACACCTACATTCCACGTCATTCCACACCATTAGTGGGTTATTGTTTTATAGTCTTAAATTTTTGTGGTGGGTTTACGTGTGAATTCTTCTTTAAGAAGTGTTGGAGAGGAAGAGTAGTGAGAGATTTCTTCTTCTTACATTTCCTAAGAGAGGCTACAAAGGATTTGCTTTGAGAAATAGTTTCAAATAAGTGTTGTTTGTTTATTATTATTGTATGAACTTTCTTTTATATATGAGATTTTTGTTTTGTTGTGTCTTTCTTATGAAGTCTGAGTAGTTTCTTTTATCTTTCTCCCTACTCTGAGGTATAATGAAATGAAGAGATAATGTGGATGTGCCAATATTAAAATTTAAAATAAATTGTGATGGTTTTTCAAATTCGCTTTTAATTTACTTTTCGATCTGGCTAATTGAGTTGTTAAAATATGTTGTGAAACATATGATCCGGGAAATGGAGTATGAGTTCTACACTAGAGTGAGAATCATATTTAAGTTCATGAAGGAGTATTTCGTTCACGGAATTAAGTGCAAATAAATAGGGAAACATACTTTGTTAGGTGTAGAGTTAGAGATTTCTTGGGTGATAGACTAAAAATTCCAAATTCAATCTTAGTGTTTAAAAATTAAAGTGAGAGTTAGCCTTCAGAGGATGAAAAGTGTGAGCTCAGGAGTGGGAGGCAGTATCCTCCTAGCCTAGCCACGAATTTAGGGACTAAACCTAAAATTAGTCAATGATTTTTTATAACACTGAATTAGGGTAGAGAATTAAATTTTTTTATATTTGGCACAATACATATTTAAATCATTTATCTCATCTCATTTCACCAAAAACTCATTGTAATGGGAAATATGCTTTTTCATATTAGAAAACTTCATCAAATAAATATAGTTTAGTAGTTATTAATTTTAAAACCTACCTTTAAATTGTGCTAATAATAAATAATTTAGCTTTGATAGTATCTTAAACATTCAAAATTAGTGATAGCAATTTCAATTGATTTTTGTAAATGTCCTAGTTAATTTAACATTTCAAATTTAAACCTTCCTCGTGGGATCGATATTTGGGACTTAAACAGAAAGTCTTATATTACTTGATAATGATAAATAGACTTGCGCATAATCCCAATCTTAATAGCCTAACGTTATTATTACTAAAATATCATATCATGTTTTTGACACCATTATAGAGCAAAGTCAACATTTTATAAATTTTACACCACTATATTCAACTGGGATCAAGTTTTTGGTGTCGTTGCCTGGGAAGGTAACAATAAATTAAATAGATTTGGTAAATTAGGAAATTTAGAGATAAAAATATACAAAATAAAAAATATCAAAAAAGAATTATAAAATCAAAAATCCAAAAAAATAAATATAACTATATATTTAAGAGTATTTTAAAGAAAATTTTCTTTGCTTATTATATTTATTTATGTGAAATTTTGGATCTGATTGTTTAGTACCTTACTATTCAGAATTAGAACGTACTATTAGAAAAATTTGAAAAAAACAAAGAAAAATTAAAATTTTGAACAAAATGTCGAATAACTTAGATAATCAAATAAATGAAAATCGACAAAGACCTTTAAAAGATTGTGTTAATCCAACAACAGATGAACTTCACTTAACTATTTAAAATCCTTATGTTGCTCCTAATTCATTTGAGTTTAAATCTATTATTATCCAAATGGTACAAAATAATCAATTTGGAAGAACACCAACTGAAGATCCTAACTTACATCTTGCTAGTTTCCTTAAGATTTTTGCTACTTTTAAATATGACGGAGTGTTAAATGATGTTGTTAGGCTTAGAATTTTTCATTTTTCATTAAGGGATAAAGCCAAAGCTTGGCTAAACTCATTGGCACATGATCTATCAGAACTTGGGGAGAACTACCACAAAAATTCTTGGCTAAATATTTTCCACCCTTGAAAACCGCTAAGCTTAGAAACGATATTACATCCTTTTGTTAGTTTGAAGAGGAATCAATATATGAAGCCTGTGAAAAATTTAAGGATTTCCTTAGAAAATCTCCTCATCATATTTTATCAGATTGTTTAATAATTCAAACTTTTTACATTTCATTAGTAGGATCACTTAGATCTATTTTAGATGTTGCTGTAGACGAATCTTTAATGTCGAAACCTTTTCATGAAGCATACTCTTTAATAGAAGAAATTACTACTAATAATTTTCAATAGCCATATGAATGGTTAAATCTTAAGAGAGTAGCTAGTATTCATAAATCTGATGCAATGTCTATTTTAGCATCTCAAATTGCAGCTATATAAAAAAATATTAATCAAATTGGAGTGAACTATTCTCAAATACCACTAGTATTGGATGAAAGTTCACTAGGACAGATAATTGATACTCAATCATCTTATGAAACATTGAATGCTATTAATAATCGAAATAACAATTCTTATTCTAACTTTATAATCCTGGATGGAATAATCACCCTAATTTTAGTTGGAATAATTATAACAACTCAATGACCCCTCAAGAAATTTAAATAATCAAGGAAATCTTAATTATCGACCCTATTATCCTCTTGGATTTAACTCTAATCATAACCCACGAGTTAAGGAAAGAAGTTAACGATGGATGAGGAAATGTTGAATATGGGAAATCAAATACAATATCAAGGGGCTGCTATTAGAAATATTGAAAATCAATTATGACATATTGCTACTATACTTAGTAACAAACCTTCAGGAAATCTTCCAAGTACGGTGGAAGTTAATCCCAAAGATCAAAATAAAGAGCAAATTAAAGCAATTCAATTACGAAGTGGAAAAGAAATTGAAACAAGAATCCAAAGAGAAACTGAAGTTGATGAGGAGAAGGAAGAGATGGAAAGTGACCATAATGAAAATGAGCAAACACAAGTTCCTTTAGAAAAACCATTACCTCTATTTCCTCAATGACTAAAACATAGGAATAAAGACAAACAATTTACAAAATTTTTAGAAATCCATAAAAATTTATAGATAAATATTTTTTTCATTGAGGCTTTGGAACAAATGTCAGGTTATGTAAAATTTATGAAAGATATACTAAACAAGAAAATGAATTTTGCAAATCATGAGGCTGTTGCACTTAGTGAAAAATGTAGCGCTATTATTTAGAAAAAACTTCCTAAAAAGTTAAAAGATCCTGGTAGTTTTACTATACCTTGTGCAATTGGTGAAAAGTTTTATGGAAAAGCCTTATGTGATTTAGGGGCATGTATCAATCTTATGCCTCTACCAATTTTTAAACATTTAGATTTAAGAGAGATTTCCCCTATAACTCTTCAGTTAGTTGATTGATCAATCACTCATCCTAAAGGAGTTATAGAAGATGTATTAGTAAAAGTGGATAAATTTATTTTTTCTGTAGACTTTATATTATTAGATATAGAGGAAGAAAAAGAGATTCCTGTTATTTTGGGGAGGCCATTTCCTGCAATAGGGAGAGTTGTGATAGATGTGAGAGATAATGATCAAGAAGTAAAATTTAATATTGCAAAAGCTATGAAATAACCTGTAATAGAAGAGGACAATGAATGTTTTAGGATGATAATTACTAATTATCTAAGTAATGAGCAATTTAAGAAAAAGTTTGAAGAAAAATTAAAACAAGAAGATTTTAGTGAAAATGAAGATAAAATAAAAGAAGAAAATTTAAATTATATTCAGGAAAAATTTGAAATTTTAGATTTTTTGGAAAAAGATTATCAAAATTTTATTCCTTCAAGTATTAAACCACCTGAACTTGAACTAAAAGTATTACATGCTCATTTAAAATATGTATTTTTAGGAGATTCTTCTACATTATCTGTTACTGTATCTTCTGAGTTACTTGAAATTTAAGAACAAAAACTAATAGATTATTAAAAAAATGAGAGAAATGAGTTAATTCCAATAAGACAAGTTACTATTTTGCAAATTTGAATAGACTATAGAAAATTAAACTTGGCCACCAGGAAAGATCACTTTCTTTTACCCTTTTTAGATCAAATGTTTGATAGATTGGCTGGAAATAAATATTACTTATTTTTAGATGGATATAAAAGTTATCATCAAATTCTAATTGCTCTTGAGGATCAAGACAAGACAACATTTACAAGCCTTTATGTAATATTTGCTTTTTGTAGAATGCCTTTTGGACTATGCAATGCACCTACAACATTTCAAAGATGTATGATATCAATATTTAGTAATTTTATTGAGTATGGAATGAAAGTATTTATGGATAATTTCTCTATGTTCAGGACTTCATTTGAATTATGCATAAATAATTTAGAAAAAGTTATGGAATTATGTGAAAAAATTAACCTAGTACTAAATGGGGAAAAATATCAATTTATGGTTGCAAGAGCAATTGTACTTGGGCATAAAATTTCTGAAAATAGCATGGATGTAAATCCTGCAAAAAATCAAGTTATTGAAAATTTACCACCACCGACTATGGTCAGAGGTGTAAGAAATTTTCTAGGATATGTTCGTATCTACAAGTGTCATATAAAGAATTTTTAAAAAATTACTAAGCCATTATGCCAACTTTTAGAAAAAGATACAAAATTTGAATTTAATGAGGAATGCATAAAAGCATTTAAATTATTGATAGAAAAATTAATCACTACAACTATAATAGTCCCACCTGATTGGGGAAAACCATTTGAAATAATGTACGATGCTAGTGCTTATGATATTAGAGCTGTTTTAGGACAAAGGCACAATAAATTTTTTAAAGTAATATATTATGCTAGTAAAACTCCAAATGATGCTCAAATTAACTAAACTACTATTGAAAGCTATTGTTTATGCCTTTGATAAATTTAGACCTTATTTGATTGAAACTAAATGCATAGTGCATACAGATCATCCTGCTTTTAAATATTTAATGCAAAAGAAGGATGCTAAACCAAGGTTAATTAGATGGATACTTCTATTGCAAGAGTTTGATTTTCTATGGGTGATAGTAAAGGAAATTACATTCAAATAACTGATATTTATCTAGACTAGAAAAAGAAATATTAATTAATTTTGCAAATGAAATTTTAGAAAATTTCCCTGATGAAAAATTATATAGTATTTATGAAATAGATACAACGTGGTATGCCGATATAGTAAATTATATTGTGAATGATAATCTACCACCAGATATTAAGAATCAACAATTAAAGAAATTCATATATGATTCAAAAATCTATTTTTGGGATGACCCATATTTTTATAAACAATGTAAAGATCTAATTATTAGAAGGTGTTTGCTTGTTGACCTCATTTTTGGTTGAGGTTTAGTTTGTCCCATTTAGTAGCCTAGGGTCTAGCCATAGGATTTTTCCTGTTTACTATTCCTAGAAAACTAGATCTGGAACCCTCACCATTAGAAATTCTACACCCTTCTCCACTCAACTTGAAGTTCCACATATTGCTCTCAACCTCTAAATACTTAGTAGGTGGGGTCACTATGGGGGAAACTCAAGATGAGTCACCCTTAGGATTACTGGACCTTAGGGTTGACTGTAGGTGTTGGTCTGGAGCTAAGGCACTCACTACACTCACTACAATTATCTGCACTCACAACCCTGAACTCAAATTTTTAGCCTAGATCCCTTGATCTTTTGGGATACTCATATAGATNGAGATTAATTTCTACCAATTAGATCCATGTATTTTAATCATCTAAATATGTTGATTAGGATCAAAGGCTACCCATTTCCCTTTTTGGAATTAAGCCTAAATGTTAATTAAGGCTAAATTTCTAAAGTTACGCTTTTGCCCCAAAGGCTCTAATGCTTCATAATTCATCAAATTTAATTCAAATGACTTTTAAATTTGCATCCCACCTCGCTCATCGGTCAATTAAGACATCTGAGGAGAAAATATGATTTTTAAAATTTTAATTTAAATTATATATTTATTTATATGCAAGAATGAGATTTTTCAAAGAAAATTCAACAACTTGACCAAGGTAAAGCCTAATCCATTGAAATTTTTATTGGAGGTAGAATTAGACTAGAGAAACACTTAGACCAAATTTAATGATTTTAACAATCTTATTTGAATTATTAGAATTATTTTTATTCTAGAGAATTTATTAATTATTAAATATTTTAAATGTGGAAAATTAAATTTTATATTTTTATTAAATATTTCTCCCAGAGAAATAAATTTCACATTTTTCTAATTTTTCTTTGAATTGTTGAAATTATTTTAGTGAAAATCTACTTCTAGCCTTTAAAAATTATTTTAAGCTTCAAAATTCAATATCTTCACTTAGAAAATCGAGAAAAATATTCCAATCTTTCCTAAGTGCTTAGAAAATAATTTAGAATATTTTCATAAATTTTATTTTTTTTGTGATTTTTATCATTTTTTAATTATTTAAATATTAAGGAAATGCTTAAAAATGGAATTTTTATTTTAATTACAAATTCATTTTTGGAATATTCCTCTGATCATTGAGAACTCTCAAAACTAATTTTTATAATTTTTTGAGTTATATTTTAATTCTTGAAAATTATTTTAGTATTAAAAATGACATTTAACTTAGAAAATCATTTTGAGTATCAAATGAGATCCAAATATTTTTAATTTTTTTTCTAAGTTCTTTGAACTTCAAGTTATAATGGAGATTAAAAACCAAGTCATTTAGATGTTTGTGTTTCCGAAAATTAATTTTCTTTGCATTTTAGGATTTGTGAAAATTAGGTGCATTCTTAATGACTTAGATCATGAAACATTTTCCAAAGGTTTCTCTAGCCATAATAAACCTTCCAAAATTTTCTTGGAATTTTCTAAGTAATATACTAATTATTATGATTAATTTATGTAAATAATATGCATAAACTTGAAAAATATGGATCTCTGTCTATAAATCTCCTCTAACTTTGGAAAAATTTGAGAATGTTCCCTAAGAAAGAGGCAACAACGTGCCAAAATTTCAAGCCATGGTGAAATGTCTACATGCATGGAGAATCAAAAGACTCAAAACATTGTTTAATTAATTTAAAAAAAAACACGCATCACATAAACTTCAAATTATTTCCACATTATTCTCCTCTGTTCGTTGAGCAAGAGGATATTTTTATTTTATTTTTGTGATTTTTCTACACCAAGATATGGATTTTTGAAGTTAGGGATCATTTTATGATTTATTTAATTCCCTATTTATCTATTTAAATGTGCAGCGCCACCTCATCCTAGGCATCTCTGAACGGCGGCACGACGCACTCCCATTTGTTGTGCTTTCCACCTTGGCATGCCACGTGACCTGCAGTTCACGTACTGAGAGTTCATCTAGCTAGATCTAGTCCATTGATGAGATAAACACGCGATCGGACGACTCCCCATCATCGTCCCCAAATAGGCTAACCTGTGACCGTTAACACTAGAATATTAAGATCTCACTCATTTCTCAAAAAAATGACCTCAGGTTTGATCCGACGGACTTGTCTAAGTGTGACAAA
>JXCR01120893.1:0-18095 GCA_002079205.1 Phalaenopsis hybrid cultivar
GTATAATTAATTTGAGCATCATTTAGAGTCTTACTAGCATAATATCTAACTTTAAAAACTTTGTCGTGTCTTTGTCCTAATACAACCCAATTAGCAAAATTACTAGCATCACACATTATTTCAAATGGTTTTTCTCAGTCAGGTGGTACCATTATAGGTGCAGTGACTAACTTTTTCTTTAATATTTCAAATGCTTTTATGCATTCTTCATTAAAATCAAATTTCATATCTTTTTCTAAAAGTTGGCCATGAGGCTTAGTTATTTTTGAAAATTTTTTTTAAGTAGCGCCTGTAAAAACCAACATGTCCTAAAAAACTTCTCACCCCTTTAACATTAGTAGGCGGTGGTAAATTTTCTATAACTTGGATTTTTGTAGGATCTACCTCCATGCCTTTTTCAAAAATTTTATGCCCAAGTACAATACCTCCTGCAAACATAAATTGACATTTTTCCCAATTTAATACTAAATTAACTTTTTTACATACTTCCAGAACTTTTTCTAAATTATTAATGCATAATTCAAACAAAGTTCAAAATACAAAAAAACGTTCATAAACACTTCCATTCCATGTTTTATAAAATTGCTAAAAATTGACATCATACATCTTTGAAATGTTGCAGGTGCATTGCATAGTCCAAAAGACATTCTACTAAAAGCAAATGTTTCATATGGGCTTGTAAATGTTGTTTTCTCTTGATCTACTAGAGCAATTGGAATTTAGTGATAACCGGTGTATCCATCTAAAAGCAATAATAATTATTCCTAGCCAATCTATCCAACATTTGGTCTAGAAAGGGTAAATGAAAGTGATCTTTTCTGGTGGCCATATTTAATTTTCTATAATCAATGCAAATTCGCCAACCAGTTACTTGACTTATTGATATTAATTCATTTTTCTCATTTTCTTCAACAGTCACTCCTCCTTTTTTCGGTACACAGTGAATTGGGCTTACCCAAACACTATCTGAAATTTGATATATAATTACAGCATCTAACCATTTTAAAATCTCTTTTTTAACCATTGATGATGACGAAGATAATGACCAGTGTTCTTTTTGTTTTTTTTTGTGTTTGTATTGTGTGATTATATTATTTGTGTTGTGAAGTTATTGAAGACTTTGTTTGTTATGTAATGTGAAACTGTAATGTGGAAAACAGTTTTCATTTTTAGTGTTTAGTTTAGTTCTGTTGTTATTTTCATCACTTTGTTATGTATTGTGATTAGCACTTTCTCAGCAACTTTTATATGTATTATGTGCAATTTAATGTTTTTAGCCTTGTAGTTTTCGTATTAGCACATGCAGTATTTCAAAATTTATGTTTAAAAATCAGAATCTCCAACAAGTATTATTTTTTTCATGTATTTAATGATTTCTTTCACCCTTCATTTTTAAAGTTCTTCACGTAAAAATCTTTTAAAATTTTAAGTTTGGGGGGGAGAAGAAATATCATTTTTAGAAAAAGAGAAAGAACTTAATTTTATTGGTCCTCACTTAACTATATTTTCATAATTTTAAATTTAACATGACCTTTGGTATTAGGGGTTAACTTGAGATAACTATATTTATGTTTCTAAATATANGTTGTTATTTTCAACACTTCGTTATATATTGTGATTAGCTCTTTCTCAGCAAATTTTATTTGTATTATGTGCAATTTAATGTTTTTAGCCTTGTAGTTTTCATTTTAGCACCTACAGTATTTCAAAATTTAGGTTCAAAAATCAGAATCTCCAACAGTATGATTTTTATATGTATTTAATGCTTTCTTTCACCCTTCATTTTTAAAGTTCTTCATGTAAAAATCTTTTAAAAAATTTACGTTTGGGGGGAGAAGAAAAATCATTTTTTAAAAAAAAGAAAGAGCTTAATTTTATTTGTCCTCACTTAACTATATTTTTAAAATATTAAATTTAACATGACCTTTGGTATTAGGGGTTAACTTGAGATAACTATATTTATGTTTCTAAATATATAGTAAATTTAAGTAAAAATTTTCAATAATAAATGTTAATTCTAAGGGATAAGATATTTGATAAAAGAGAATAAGACTACATTTTTCTATTTTAAGTAAAGAAATTTATATTTTTGAAGTATTAAAAATCTTAAAAGATTCATAAAAAGAGAAAAGTAATTAAACTTTATAAAATCTTTAAGTTAATATAAATTTTTAAGTGAAGAAATGTAAAAAGTTTTTAACTTTAAGAAGATGATAGTGAAGTTTAAAATTATTAAAGACTATCCAAACACAGTAATCCTCACATATAGAAAAGAAAACTTATCCAAATTCTGCTGATGAAGTCTCTAAGGAAATGGAGGTGTTTTTCCAAATTAATTTTCAGTAGAGAAATCGGCATTTCAGAATCTTTTGGAGCGTCCTCTTTTGATTCTTATTTTTATTCTCTCTCTAATTCTATTTCTTTTTGAACCCTACCTTCCAACTCTCTTCCGCTTCTAAGTTGAATGGCTTTTACTTCCCTTTTATTCTGGTCTTTTGGATTTGATTTAGTATTACTTGGAAGTGTTCCTTGTGATCTATTACTTAATGAATTTGTAATTTGCCCAAGTTGATTCTCAATATTTCTAATTGTAGCTCATTGACTTTGTAATTGATTTTTCATTTGTAACACCACTTCTTCTATAGATAACTTCTTCTTCATAAATTGTGTATTACTATTAAAACATGGAGGATAAGTAGATCTATAATTATTATTCCCTTGGTTGTTCTAGTNGGCGATAAGATATTTGGTAAAAGAGAATAAGACTATATTTTTCTTTTTTAAGTAAAGAAATTTGTATTTTTGAAGTATTAAAAATCTTAAAAGATTCGTGTAAAAAGAGAAGAATTAAACTATATAAAATCTTTAAGTTAATATAAATTTGTTAATTGAAGAAATATAAAAAGTTTTTAACTTTAAGAGGAGGATAGTGAAGCTCAAAATAATTAAATGCTATCCAGATATAGTAATCCTCATACATAGAAAAGAAAAAGAAAAGAAAAAGAAAAAAAAGAAAAAAATGGAAAAAGAAAAGAAAAAGAAAAGATGTGGGGAGAAGCTTGAGGAGATGCCTAACTAAAAATTAACTTCACTTAAATCAACTTAAGGAAAAGACTTGGACACATTTTTCTAAAATTTTAATTTGAATATTAACTTAATTATTAATAAAGTTTTATGAAGTTCTTTTTCATATGGAATTTGCTAAGGGACTTTAATATAACAAATTATAATTTTTCTTGAAAAGAGTAGAGGATCAGAAACCTTAGACTTAATTTCTAAATATCATTGCACCTTTAGTATTAACTAGAGTTGTTTTGAATTTCTCTTAAGTTAAACTATTATATTTAAAGAACTAAAATATGGAAGTCTAAGAGTTAAATTCTTTACCATAAGTCATATTTTTATGTAGTAGAGAAGTTTCTTGAGGACAAGTAACATGTAAGTTTGGGGGATTTTGATACACTAAAAATATATGTATTTTTAGACCCATATTTTATACTTATTTTTTGTGATATTGCTCTTTAATGACAGGTATTTTGATGTTTTCTTTTTGTCGAATCTTCTAGAAACAGGGTCTGTACCAATACTGGCATGATTGCCCTTTAATTAAATCTGTGTTCTCTATCAAACGGCTCTGTCGACACCAGCCTGGCGCCGTCGATGCTGAACAAATTTTTCAAAAAACTCCATTTTGACTCCAAATTTCATCTTTTTTGCTCCAAGTCCTAAAAATCAACAACCTACATCAAAATATGAAAAATACCTTCCTTTAAATTGCAATATCACCAAAAATGAGTATAAAATATGGGTCTAGAAATACATATATTTTTGGTGTATCACACACCAACGACTGTGAACTCTTGAAAAGAACTATTGCAATCCAAATGTAGAACATTCCATCTTGTACATTCAATGAATACTCCTTTGATAGATGCTCCGATAGGAATTCAACATTGCATAGCGGGAAACCATTGTAAGATTCATGGGGTGTTTCTATCGACATTGGCTCTGTGGTTGGCTCTAACTCTTCCTCTGTATCAGGTGGGCTAGAAGAGGTCTCCTTCATGCATGGTTCATAAATCTTCCACTCAGGAAAAGGGGTGAATAGACCTACTGCTTCTTTCTGTTGTCTTCTCTCTTCTTGCAGGAAGGCTCTATGCTTGCATCGGTGGGCATTGCGACGCTGCGTTCTTTTGAGCGGTGCATCTGACACTCTCTCTTCATCGACATCTACTAAATACCCTATCGGAGCAGTTATCAGGGATTGTAGATGACTGTTTCTTTTGATTGGATGTTGTTGTTGAGCGATCACTTTCTTCCTCTTCCGTGAGAAGTCTTCTATAGTGCCCATCTTTAACAGAGATGGTAATCCTTCCTTTTCCTGGTGACTGACGACGTCCATCAGGGGATTCTCATATTATACATTGACTTGACTGAAATCTAAGTCCAAGTCTATAATAACACCCTGAGTAGCCCTTTCTTCATTCAGTGTGAGATTGAGGTCATCTCAAAAAGAGAAAATTAGCTTGCGTCTCGACATTTCTTCTGCAGAAGACAGAGAAACATTGGTGCGCTGACATTCAACATGAACAAGAACAAGAACGAATCACTTAATTTTTTTATTATTATTCACAAAATTTATTTATTCAATTTAATTTAATTTTAATTAGGTTTTGAAAATTAGAAAGGGAAGAAGAGAAACAAAGTGGGCAAATTTAAAAAAATTTTATTTTTGTAGAGGCAAATTTTTTATAGAACTTTGGACCCAGCCAGAGATGCTTAACCAAATAAATAACCCCAGAAAAATCAAAAATTCAGAAAGTAGTCAATTTCAAGCAGCACCACGTAGGGTAATATATCTTCAAGTAGCGGCCATTGACCGAAAACATAGGTCTTTCGCCCTGAAAATCCACCAACTGGTAAGATCCTTCTAGTTAGACTTATTCTATGACAAATGGTCCCTCCCAAGTTGGTTCAAAATTTTCACCTATCTTACGGTGTGCAAGAATAGGCCTTCTGAGAACGAAGATAAGATCGCCAACTTTAAATGTCCTTGGGTGGACCAATTTGTCATGAGCCTGCACCATCCTTACTTGGTGGAGCTCTAACTGTTATCGTGCTTCTAGTTGTTTTGCCTTAAGTCTTTCTAATTCCTCAAGTCTGAGTTTTTCACTTTCTTTGGTTGTGATTTGATTGGTGATGGCAACTCTAAAACACTATGTTTGAACTTCTAGCGATAGTACGGCCTCGGATCCAAACACAAGCGCGTAAGGTGTACGTTGAGTGGCAGTCATGAACGTCGTTCGGTAGGTCCATAAAGCTTCCAATAGTTTGTTATGCCAATCTTATTTATTTTCATCTAGAGTCTTCTTTAAGATTTGGATGAGCATTTTGTTGAAAGCTTTCGATAAGTCATTTGCCCTAGGATAGTTGATTGTAGAGTATCTCCAATCTATCCTATGTCATTTGACAAAGTTATTGATCTTCGTGCTCGTGAAAGCTATCCCATCATCAGAAATTACCCTGTGTGGAACACCAAAACTGTAGACTATATTGGTCTTGAAGAATTGCAGAACGTGCTGTGTTGTAACATCTCGTAATGGTACTGCCTTTGCCCACTTGAATAAGTAATATGTAGTGGTCAGGATAAATCTATTTCCCCTAGAGGACGGAGGATCTATCAGACCTATTATGTTCGTGCCCCAACACTCCAATGAACACAAGGCAATCGTTGGGTGTAGCACATTCAGAGGTTGGTGTAAGACCACCCCATGCACTTGGCAAAGGTGACACCTTCTAGCTGTATCCATGTAATTGAATATCATTGCTAGCCAGTAATATCTGAGTCTTTTGATCTTCATCTTCATCTTCATCTTTAGCCTTGACTGGTGAGCACACAATTCGACATGTACTTCTTTGATGATATTTTGTGCTTCTGCCCTACTCAGACATCACAGCCACATTTGATCGAATGGTCTCTTGTAGAGAACATCACTCACCAGAGAATATGACATAGCCCTTCTTATGATGTGATATGCCTCAAACTTATCCTCTAGCAGCTTTTGAGTCTGCAAATATTCTATTAATGGCTTATGCTAGTCTTCATTGATGCCAGCCACTGCAATCATCATTCCTTCTTCTTTTTTGAGATTGTGTAGATTGTCGAGGTTGATTCGAGACAAAAACCATCTTCCTTGATATGTAATGTTGATGGAATTTTTAGGTGGACATGCCGGCTCTTTATCAAGTTTTGCTAGAGCGTCAGCATGGGCATTATCTCCCCGATGAATTTGGTAGAGAGTCACACTAGGGATCTATTCAAGAAGCTTCATTGTATATCGGTGGTATTCTGCTAGTCTTGGTTTCAAAATCTTGTATTGTCCGGCGATTGATTGAATGATAAGTTGAGAATCACCATAGATGGTAACATCTATTATATCTATTAAGATTGCCAACTCCAACTCGGTGATTAACACTTCATATTCTGCTTCATTGTTTGGGTACGGCTCTGTTAGGTGGTAGGAGAATCTCAACATGGCCCAGTCTGGCGTGATAAAAATCAGACCAATCCCTGCTTTGCCCGCTATAACCATTTCTGATCCTTTATATTTCCTAGCTGATGAAGCCCCATCAAAGTACATTTCCCAATGTCTGGCACTGGAGGGTTCTATTTGAAGTATTTGCTCATCTAGTAGTTCATCATTGAGAGGGAACCCATCTAGAAGTGGGTGTGCTACGAGAAAATTCACTAAAATTTGTCCCTTGATAGTGTGAAGGAGAATAAAAGTTTTATTGAATTGCAATAAAACCATCGACCATCTTGCTAGACGTCAAGAAAGTGATGGTTGGGTCATCAAATATTGTAATGGATTAACTTTTAAAATGAGAGTAATCTTATTAGAAAGCATATAATGCCTAAGCTTTTGGGTGGTAAAAATTAAAGCTAGACAATGCTTTTAAATAGGCAGATACTTTATTTCTATCGGTATTAGATGGGGACTCAAGTAGTATAGTGCATTTTCCTTTCCCTCGTTATTGACTTGGGCTAACAGGGCTCTGAGAGAGACAACTAAGACCACGGTATAAAGTATCAACAGTCTTCCCAGGATAGGGGATAGTAAAATAGGAGGTGTTATTAAGTATTGCTTAACGTCCTTGAAATCCTGCTGGCATTTTTCTTCCCAAACAAATTTGACATCCTTTTTAATTAAATGCCCAAAAGGGCTGACACCTACCTGAGAGATTAAAGATAAAAAGTCTCAGATATGCCAAGTTTTCTTGGAAGGAGCGTAGTTGTTACAAGGTTTTGAGAGAAAACATTTCCAAGATAGCTTTAATCTTATCTGGGACGATCTTAATTCCACGATGACGGACAACAAATCTTAGAAATTTCCCGGAGGTAACACCAAAGGCACACTTTAAGGAATTCATCTTAAGATTATATTTTTGTAATCATTCGAACACGATCCTCAAATTGTACAAATGATCTATTTTCTGTTTACTCTTGATGAACAAATCATCCACATACACACCACTTGGTTGTGAATGTGGTTGTCAAAGATCTTCATCATTGCTTGCTGATATGTTGCTCCAGCATTCTTCAACCCAAATGGCATCACTATGTAGCAAAAGATCCCAATTGGCGTTTTGAATGCTATAAGTATTGCATCCTTTAGAGCCATCTTTATTTGGTTGTATTTTGAAAATACATCCATAAATCATGTGTCGAAGCAATGCCCACCATTAATTCTGGTATTGGTAGTGAAAATTCATCTTTTGGACATGCCTTATTTAGATCCCTGAAATTGACACATACATGAATCTGTCCATTTTTCTTCTTAAATTGAACAATGTTGGCTAGCAATGTGGGGTATTGCTCTTCCCGCACAAAGTTAGCGTCTATTAATTTCTTTACTTCAACAATGACTTGTTGCTCTATTTTAAGGTGCATTCTTCTGGGAGCTTATTTTACGAGGGTCATATCTTTGTCCACCCCAAGCTTATGTACTGCAACTTCTGCTCACAATCCTGACATTTCATCATAACTCCAGGTGAAGCAATCTTTAAATTCTGATAATAATCTGATCAACCCTATGGATTCTTTCTCACCGAGTAAAGAACTTATGAAGGTTGGTCGAGGCTACTCTTTAGTCTCGAGGTTGATTTCTTTCAACTCATGAACCATTGACTTAATTTCTTCTTCAAATTTTATCATAACAACATCTATTAACTGATCTTGAGAATCATTCTCTACATTGAGGCAACCCTCCTCCAATATGCTATTAACAATCATACCAAATTTCGATTCATCGACTGGTCCTACTATACCAAATCTGAGACCTTTTTTTGAGTTAGGAGTTCAACTTTTAACATTCCACAATTTTTCAAAAAGTTGTAACTTATCTTTTGGCATTCGCTTTGGCACATATCCCTGTTGAATTAATTTTTGTACACAAGGAGAAAAGTAACCAAAAGGTAATTTCATTAATTCATTAGAATCCTCTTCCAAATTTACATGATTTCAAGATTAGTAAAAGGGAAAGCACGATAAAATTTGATCGGCTTCAAACTAACACTACACACTTCCTTGACCTCTAAACTCACAACCTTTTAAAGGTAGATTGGAGTAAGGGCCATGGCGTTCACATAGTGGTTGATCCGATCAAACATCGACTCAAATTCATCTTTCTCCATGTCTTCTAAGGAGGTCTCATATTGAGGTTTCTTTTGTTTTATCATCATCATTTCTTCCTCGGACCTTTCTTCATCAGAGCTTTCTTCTATGTCAATATTGATGGTCTGCCTAGTTTGTTCAACAATCGTGTTGGTTCTTCCTCGTCCACGTCTCCAACCTCGATCTTGAGTGTATGGGCTAAAAGAACCTCTACCACCTCGTTGTAAAGAGACAATATTAGATTGTTGAAGTGGATTTGAATGGCTTCTTATTTGTAATTCTTCTGAATCTTGCACTCCATTTGATACAACTTCACAAGAGGACTATTTTCCTTGGAGGTGTGTAATAGGCGGCATCTTCATGAATGCCTACTTCATGAACTAAGAACGGTTGTAAATCCCCTTTAATACAATGTTTTGTCCTTTTTTAAAATATTTGATGCACTAATGTAAGGATGACAGAACCATATTATGCTCATGAATCCATGGTCTTCCGAGTAGAGCATTGAAAGAAGTTTCTGCGTCAATAATTTGGAATTTTATGGTTATTACTAATTCTCCGGCTTTCATTAACAATATAATCGATCCAAGGGCTCTTTCTCCCTTTTGATTAAATCTTCCTAACATCATTTTATCAGCTGTAAGTGCTTGAGCTTCAATATCCAAATATGCTAATGTCTATAGACTCATTAAGTTTAATGATGCTCCTGGGTCTACCAAGAACCTGACAATACAAATCTGTTGATATTAACGGAGATGTAGAGCGATCGGTTATGGTCGGTGGTACTAAGAAACGAGTATTCATCTGTGAATGTTATCCCAAGCTATTCTTTTAATGAACAAACTTCATCCGAGGATGTGCTGGCCAACTGAGCTAAGCAAATCTCTGGGTCGAGAAAGGCTGTAACCAGAGACTCTCATCTCTTTTGATAGAATTAGAGTGTCATAAATGCTTAATTTGGTCGGAAACCTCCTAAGATGAGCTAACACCTTATAATAAACTTTTTATAATCCTCTGATTTTCACTTGGTTATGTGGCTCTTCCACTGATAGAGGTGGAGGTAGCTCTTCCTGAGTGACTATTTGTTTCCCTTTATCCACTAGATTTGTTCTTGGAGGTAATATCTTCCCAATCCTTAGATTTACTTTTGTAATTTCTTCTTCCTAAGATGCAGTAGGTAAAATTTTTTGTGTCTCTTCTTCATCAGAGAGATCCAACTTGATGGCAAGTGGTACGCCATAGCACTCAAGGACTGGTCCCTCACTCCCGGTGCTATCGTAACCAACATTGTTGATGCCTTCTTCATTCTCATTAATAAGCATATCGGACTCAAGTACGATTTGAGGTTCAGTTTGGGAATTGAGTTTGGAGTTAGATTGAACAAAATCAGATACGTTATCATAAAAAACAGTCAAAACGTAGTAAAAAACATAATCATTATATTCATAATACCCCGGTGGGGCAAAAAGATAATCATACATGGTCAGAGATTTGAGGATTTTTTTCTTCAAATCTGAGACAACCAATCAAATAGAGGCATCCCCTATCCTACCTTTTGCATTATTGATCTTCACGACATCAATCTTTTCTTTCTCTTCTAGTTGCGGCAACTTTTCTGGCAAAATCTCCAACTTGGGCTGAGCAGGTTGTAGATTCTGAACGGCTGCCTGAGCTGAAGCGGTCTGAATCTGACCCATTATCTTCTTGGATGAATTGCTCCAGACTGTGCTCCATCCATCTTTTTCTGCATATGGATCCATCGGAATGATTGGCTCAGCCGAAATCATATTCACAGAACCTTTTCTAGGCTCTTTTAAATATTCCTTCGGGATAGTCATATTTCCTTCTTTAAAGTTTCTGTTGAGCTAGTTCTTGAAGATGAAATAAACTTTTATCGTATGTCCCAACATCCTATGGTAGGGGCAAAAATTGAAATATTCTTTCTTGTCAACTTCTTCCAGCTTCTTTGGTTCTGATAATATGAACTCTGGCTTTTTAATTAAATTTCTGAACATTTTCGGCACAGCCTCATCTTTTAAAAAATACATTCTTATCTTTTGTTCTACAAGAGTTGGACTCGCCTTATGTTCTGCTCGGTATGGTCCTCCCTGGTATGACTGTTGGCTGGATTGGCCATACTACTATATTTATTGCTGAGCTTGCTGTAACGATTGCTGAGAATTTTGGTGAGAAAGTTATGCCTGTTTCTTTATTGACTGTTTTTCCTTATCGACTGTTGCGACTGTCCCGAACTTTATTTCAAATGCTCTGGTTTTTCTGAATTTCTCCGCCCTCTCTTAAGAATCCATATGTTTAACTTCATCCTGTTAATTGTTGGCTTTTCTTAGTAGTTTCTCAAAGGACTTGATGGTGAGTCCCTTAAGCATGAAAGCAATTGGTCCATGTATGCTTTTGAGTAGGATCTCATTCGCATATTGTTCTTGTAGTTGAGGTTCACATTTCATGCTATAGTTTGTCCACCTCAAGATATAATCCACTAGAGTCTCATTGGGTCTTTGCTCCTCCACTATGAGATCTCTAATAGAAACATGGTGTTATGCTCCAACAATCCTCTTTACAAATATCTGTTCTAATTCGACAAACGTCTTAACTGATCCATTAGGTAACTCGACATACCAATTAAAAGCAACCACTAATAGGTTGCTGACAAACTGTCAAAAGAGTAAGGCTTCATTTCCTCAAATGTTGCCACAACTGGCTAAAAAATTTGCTATATGCTGCTTAGGATCTCCAGTCCCATCAAATGTCTTAAAGTTTGGTGACACAAAACCCATAGGTTAGGGTATGCCATCAAACTTCTCCAGGTAAGTTCTACCCCTCGAAATCAATTCACCTCCCTTAGATTGGACTAAGACCTCCCGGAGTTGTTGTTCAACCAATTGTTTAATATCTTTCTCTGGTATGGTGTTTGGTGAGGAATCTTTCTTTTGCTGATCTTCTCCATTAGCAGAAGCAACTTCTCTTCGTTCATCAGTAATATGGATTATTTCAGGCTGGTTAATCCCTAGAGAAGCTACTTGGATTGCCCACTAACCGTAGCCATGGCGGCCATGATGGCAGCCATCTCATCCATTCTCTTTTCCATTTGTTTGATCTGTTCATCTCTTAAGAAAATGGCTCTACGTAAGTCTTCCATGGCTTTCCCTTTGATGAAAGGTTGGGCGTGGCGCGCAGATGAGGCAGCTCTAGTCTTAATGAATTGAATATACATAAAATCTTCATTTAGGTATTCATTGAAATTAAATTCCTCATCATCATCATAATTAATGGCCATCTACTTCCGGGTTTGCTTCACTTGAGAACACCATGGTGCAGCTTATGATTCAACATATTGATGTTGTAAATTTGTGAAATAGGATTGGAGGGTTAGAATCAAGGAATGCATATAACGATGAATATCAATAGACGAGAGTTCATATTAATATAGCATATCAGGAGGCCATGATTAGATATCTAAGGGGTGAGTAAATTGTGTAATTTCCAACTTGCCTCAGTTTTACTCCTTATATATCGAATCATGAAGAAGAAGAAGAAAAAGAAGAAGAAGAAGATGATGATGAGGAAGAGGATGATGACTAATATTTTAGGAGTTTGTTTTGTTTGTTTGTTATTTTGATTGTCTGAGTGTTTGTTTTCTTTAAAAAAGTTGTGATACGAACTTTCATGTAATGTTGTTCTGTGGACTTAACTATAATAGAAATTGTAGATTTATACTTTTCTACATTTTTTTGTTAATTTTAGTTTCTGTTTATGTTTTTAATTCTTAGAAAATCCTTTGAAATATATTGTGTTTCATTTAATGCTTTAAAACTTGTATTTTTGAAGTTAGCACCTGCAATATACCAGAGCCCAGATTCATATTAAAAAATTCTCTACATGTTAGTTTTATTTTTATGCATTTACTGTTTTCCTTCACCTACAAAATTTTTTGTACTGAACTTTTTTAATTACTTAAAAATTTAAGTTTGTGGGAAAGAAAAATTTCTTTTAAAAAGAAGTAAATTAAATTTTATTTGTCCCCAGCTAACTATATTTTTAATATTAATTTAATGTGACATTGGATATTATGAGTTAACTTTAAATAAATATATTTATGTTTGTAAATATTATGGTAAATTTAGGTAAGGGTTTTTATTAATGAAGGTCAATTCTAAAGTTAAAGATATTTGGTATGAAAGGATAAGACTATGTTTTTCTATTTTAAAGTAAAAGAAATTGTATTTTTGAAGTATTAAAAATCCTAAAGTTTTATGTAAGAAGAAAAGAATGAAACTTTATGAAAAATCATCAAAACAAATATAAAATTATAAAGTGAAGAAAGGTAAAATGTTTGAACTTTAAGAAAAGGATAGTGAAGTTCAAAATTATTAAAGGCTATCCAAATATAACAATCCTCACTTGAAAAAGAAAAGAAAATAAAGGATTGAAAAAATCCTGAACAAAAAAAAAGAAAGAAAAAGAAAAGAAAAAAATGAGAACGTGAGGAGAAGTTTGAGAAGATGCCTAATAAAAAAATGGCTTCACTTGAATCAACTTGAGGAAAAGACTTTATTACATTTTCTAAACTTGTATTTGAATATTATCACCCTTAATAGTAATTTTTTCATGAAATTCTTTTTCATATGGATATTCTAAGTATCCTTGATATAACAATTGCAATTCTTCTTGAAATAAATGGAGATTCAAAAATTTTATATTTGATTACTAAGTACTCTTATATTTATAGGTTTAATCTAATTTATTAAAATTTTTTCTTAAATTATACTTATTTATTTATTAAACTAAATTATAGAAGTTTATAAGTTAATCTCTATCCTAAGTCATATTTTTATGTAGTAAAAGAGTCACTTGAGGACAAGTAACATTTAAGTTTGGGGGATTTTGATTCCCCAAAATAATGTGTTATTTTAAGTATATAGTTTATGCTTATTTTTGGTGATATTGCACTTTAAAGAAGGGTATTTTCATTTTTTTGTTGCAGGTATATCAATTTTAGGCTTTTGGAGTAAATGTTGCAAAAAAAAGAAATTTGGATCCAAGATAGAGAACTATGTGATTCTTGCGCCTGATGTTCCATTTTCCAGAGAGTTGACACTTGAAGTGCCAAAACTGGTGCTTGAAGCACCATTATATAGAGAAGCGGTGCCTGAAGCACCAAAATCAATGTCAAAGCACCGTAACCTAGAACAACAAAAACTTAAGTAACTTGACACTAGACACTAGAATTGTTGCTTGAAGCACCAGAGATGATATTTGATGGATTAAGGTGGTTCAGAATAAATTTTGAGCAGATTTTGAAGGCTTCAAATGTTTCAAATGCCCCATGGAGTGGTTGAATGCTTCTAGACACTTTGGAAGACTCTCTATTGAAGGGAAATGTCTCTTGAATTAATGGACATGTATTTTGGGATTCAAAAAGTGTGACTTTTGGAGAGAATTTGGGAAGTAATTTTAAATTCTTTTTGAGAGGAGGCAACAACTAATTAAAATAAGAGGAGTATAGAGCTGAAGTGTTGTTCAGTGGCAAGAGAGAGAGAAAGAGGTGAGAGGCAAGTGAGAGAGTGAGGGACTTGGAGATTTTCTTCTAGGGTTATAAGAGGAGAGGGAAAGTAAGAGATTTCTTCTTCATTAGATTCTTAAGAAAGATTTGAGAGTATTGTAAAGAAAGAAAGTTCTTAAAGAGAATCTCTAGGGATTTGCTTAGGAAGGAGTGTTATATAAGCTGTGTTTTTTATTTCTTTGTTTTGTAAACTTGTTTTTTATATATGAAATCCATGTTTTGTTGTTTCATTCTCATGAATCCTATATAGTCTTCTTTACCCTTCTTCCTACCCTGAGATATGGTTTTGTGAAGAATTAATTTTATTTTATACTTTTTTAAATGTCAATAATTTGTGATGATTTAAACTCCAGTCTTCATTTACTTTTTGATCTGACTAATTGAAATGTTTAAATGTGTTGAGAAACATATGATCCGAAAGAGCTATGATTTCTACAATGTGGTGAAAGTCACATTCAATTCCATGGGTGAGAATGTAATCCATGGCGTTGAGTGCAAATAAATAGGGAAATATTCTTTGTTGGAAACTAATGCGAGATTGTTAGCTCTTAGGCAAGGGAGAAGTGGGAGTTCTGAAGTGAGAGTTGGTATCCTCCCAATCTAACAATTTAATTAGAGACAAAACTCTGGATTAGTTAATGTTCTTTATACACTTGAAAGAGGGTAAAGAATAGGATTGCTCTTATTTAGCACAACACAATTTTATATTTATATTTTTAAATAATTTTAATTTCTTCACAATCGATATACTTATTGTTAAGTGAAAGAAAGCATTTTTAAATTTTAACTCTTCCTCACAGAAACTTTGTTTAATTTTATAAGTTTACCTTTGAAGTTTAGCAAATAGTTTAGTTAACTTAGTTCTTTTAACTAAATTTTATTTAGCATACACTCAATTGCTTTAAATTTGAATTTCATACCTAAGTTTTGTAGTTTCAATTTTGTGTTTTACATTATAGTCGTAAGAATTTCCAACTCCCTGTAGGATTGATACTTAGGACTCCATTGGAACCCTTCATTACTTGAGCGATACATATACTTGCATTATTATTACATGTTTGGCAGTTTAATGATTTTAAAAGATAAAATTATTTTTACTAAAGTTATTTTTAATAGGATTTAATTTTATATTTATTATTAGTGATGTCACGTGTTTGTTTTTAAATTATGAAAAATATTTACAAAAGAAACACACAAACAACCCCTCATCAGTGAAGTAATGCAATTTAAATCTCCTCCCAAAATCTAGAAGGAGTCAATAGATTTGATCAACTTAAGTATATCTTGCTAAAGTGTCTATTGTTGAGTGGCATTACATCTAGCATATATCAAGGTAGCAAAATCATATTGTGCACTAATGGAAAACTAAAGATGAACAAATTGGGGATGATTGTTTATAACAGACCATTGCATCTCTGATTTGACAAAGACCTAGATTTTATTATTCATGTTAGCAAAATGAGTAAATTTAGGGAATTTCTTGAGGATACTTTGAGGGTGTTTGGTGACCATGGGCTTTAAAAGAGCAAAGCACCATATCTTGTGTGATTTGATGAGATGAAGTAGTCTTTTAAGGGAGGATGGGTGAGCAACAACCCTTATATTCTAGTATAGGAGTTTTATCATTGGGAGAGGGTTTTCCCCTTCCCTCTAGTTCACCAAAGGAATACTGATTGTCATCAATTAGATGCTTCAATTCTAGCCATCCCTCTTCTTCTTACTGCCCTTCTATACTTGCCACTCATCAGTAAGCACATCAATCGAATGATTCATCGTGGGATCATCCATCTGGTGAATATCAGGGAAATCAGCTTCCATAAAGCCTAGTGCAGCTGGAACAAGATTAGTATAATTGTGAGGACTATCTTTAAATTCAACAAGAGGAGTGGCATAAGATTCAGGGCCTTGAGTTGTAGCTTGATAATCTATCTCTCTGGGAGGAGCACTGAGAAATTCAACATCATTAATATTAGAGACATCAATCAAATTTTTAGGCTCAGTAGCATTTCCAACAGGTTGAACTTGAACGCTAGGAGGTTTAGTGGATCAAGGTCCAAGGGAGAGGGGATCAATGTAGCAAGGTAAGTCATATCTGTTTCAAAATTCCTATGTAAGCTTACTAAAATTGTTGCATTATTCTATGACACAACATTACTAGTAGAAATTTAGGGTTCAGTGCCCTTAACAACAGACCTTATAGCAGAACCTTTAGCTGCTCCCCCCTGGTTCAAGCTAGGGATGTAACCTATAGCATTTATCATCAAAATGCCCAAACATTTTGCAAGGGTTACCAAAATAAGACCTTTGTTTAAAGATAATGGGTTCCCAATACCCATTGTGTTTTGTACCTAACCAAACCTCCTCAATGGGGGGAAGAGTAATACTCTTTCAACTAAAATCCATGTAATTGATCGCCTGGAAAGTTTGTAGGAAGAAATGTCAAGTTTCATTGATCTCCTCAAAGTGCACCTATAGAGAAGAGAACTTTATGATGGAAGTACTATAGTTTCAATCCAGGGAGCTTGAACCAAATTGGGATGACTAGAGGTTCCTGTGAAGGATTAAAACTAGGTGTTCACTTTAGGATTTTCATTGGTTGATCTTCAATGTAGATAATATTTTTGGAGAAAATTTTAGCATAATCCTCTTCTTTCACAAGCTGAATCATCACATGTCTACCATTAAACAACCCAACTTTCCAATATCCCAATAATTTCAAAGCATTAAAGGTTTTTCTAATTATCTCAATCTTAGAATGTCCTAAAGAAAATTTGCTTATAAGAGTGAATTTGCACTTCTCATTGATGATAGCAAACTTTTCACTTTTCTTGCAGCCTATAAAAACAGCAGTTTATCCCCCAAGCTAGAAGCACCAATGGAAACAACTTCAACAAATGAAGACTTACCAATAATGTTTGGGTCAGGTTGAGTGAGTGTGGCTTCCATAGTAAAGTGAAGAATCAGTGAACAGTGAAGCAAGCATCACTGGAATAATAACCAGCCACAAATTTGAAAAGGACAGTAGCCTAGGAAACTCCAAAAGTAGTAAAACATTGCAACTAGTATGTCCAACTTTCAAGAAGCAATAAAATGATTATGAAAGAACAGGAACAACAATGGAAAGGCCACCGGAGGAGCAAAAAAGACGCCAGGTGCCATGGCTAGAGGAAAAACCCTAATAGAGTAAAATATTCTCCAACATAATTATATATATATATATATATATAGAAAGCAAATTTGCAGGTTTATTTCCTTCCGTGTAATTGAAGGTGAAGTGGACATTGAGAAGAGATTTAAGAATTTTGATCTTCTAGATCCATTAGGTGTGAAACCATGTAGAGTGCTCCTTAGATTCCAACAGTTTAATCAACAAAGTGCTGTCCACCTCAACCCTAAGATTTAGCCAATTTGATTTATAAGAAAAGGTCAGAGCTCAAAATACTACAATAAATTCTGCCTCAAGTGCATCAGTGGCCATAACTAGAGCATGAAAGAAAAGGAGGCACTGACTAGAATGGTTATTAAAAACTCCTCCCACCCAAGTACCCATATCATTGAAGCTATCATCAATGTTAATTTTAATAGTAAAAGGCTGTGGGGGTTTCCAATATACTTTGCAGATCGGAGGAGAGGAAACCCTACCAGTAAGAGGGGAGTTGCAAATGTTAGCGAAATTTTTATACTGCATCATTTTGGAGAGGTAAGATACACAGTTTCTGACCACCTGGGCAACCTGTGGAGATTTTCAAACAAATTTGGCATGTTTCTTGGACATCCAGAAGAACCAAGCCACCAGAAAAGGAATAGATTCATTATATATATATATATATATATATATAT
>JXCR01120894.1:4239-41303 GCA_002079205.1 Phalaenopsis hybrid cultivar
GAAGCTTTCACCTCTCCCCAAATCCCTCGCTTGTCTTGTTCTATTTCATCCAAAACCATCGCCTTCGTCCCCCAAACCCTTGCAATACAATCAGAAAAGGAGCTAGCTGGCAACGCAGCGGCGAGATCACGACTTATAGTGACAGGAAACTCCTATTTTTTTCCTCCTTCCGCTCCTCCACTACCCGAAACGGCCGAGGAAGGTAATTTGTTATCTTCATTTTTCGTTTTTATTTTCATTTGCGTTGAAAAATTTGTTTAGGCTTTAGGGTTTAATAACTATGAGGTTTATCAAATATTTTACTTTTTCAATTGGATTAAGGCTTTGTTTGGCGCAGCTGCAGCTTTTCAGCTTTTCAGCTGCCCCAGAAAGCTGCTGCGGGGAAGCTGACTAATAAAAACAGCTGTGGGGCAGCTGTTTCTCAAAAAATGACAATTTTTCCCCTTTTTATTTAAATTGTTTGGAACAGAGCAATGACAGTCTTATAAATCATACAACAGAAACATAAATTATAACAAATTTTAATACTACAACAGACTAAATGGCTATATGGACTCTCTCATTTGTTAGTTACCAAATTCTAATGATGGTATGTTGTTTTAAGTTTTATTTCTTTTTGGTTTTCCACTCGATATTGTGCTAATATCTACTCTTCTAGATAATATTGTTTGAATGTCCCTATTGACATGATATTTATCATATTTTTTTTTTATCTTTGTCTAGGTTTATAAATTTATGCTATTCACATCTATTTATTCTCTACCTTACCAAGAAAATGCATGTGGCCGGATCACTTCAACATTCATTTGGAGTCAAGGAAATCCTTTTAATCAAATCAATTCAACAACTACTTTTTTGCAAACAACCTTCAATGAACTGAACTTGCTAAAAACTTGAGTCAAGAAAATCCTTTTAATCGAAGAATCTGCATCAGATTTCCCGATGAATTACTATAACTAGAGTTCAAATGAGTTTCTTCTCAAGATCAAAATTCAGAAAGTAAGCCTTTATGATTCTTTCGGCGGGAGATCCAGGCAAACATGACAAATAGAGCTATTGCAATATCAGCAAGTGCGAACAAGAAGATGAAAATGATCAGCTCCTTGTCCATATGGTTATGCTGAGAGTTCATAACTGTCTGCCTCAGAACAAACTCGAGTGAAAATACAATAGAATTTATTATAAATTACATGAATGAATCTAAGATCGAGTGAAAATAACAGCTCAGAAATTACAAAAAATTTTTTTTTTCAAAACAAAATCCCTAATTTAGCAAAAAAAATGAGAACATTTTAGCTGAGAATAAGGGGAAAACCATTAAAGAAGTAATCTTTAAGGAGTTTCGGTGAGTACCTGTTGGAGGTACTCTGCCACTGTTGAGAAATGGGAAGAGGAAAAATAGAACAATGACTTTTGTGGGTCTTAACTCTCTCTTGTCTTCCCTTGCCACAGCGAGCCGCCCAATCCTCTCCGACGAGGTTCGACGTGAGGCCTAGTCCAAGCCGCTAGCTTTCGACAACCGCTGCGATGCATGCTGCCCATCTTACGGTGAAGATCAGAGAGCAGGAGGATTCGAACCGATAATCTCCGCCGAGCTGTTAATGCATGCTTCTCTTCTCGAGGGTACGCGGGTAATACTTATGCGAACGAACGCGGGCCGCGGGTCCAAAACTGTCGCCGCTGCCTCAAACGATGCAGAAATGTGTCAGCGTGCCGCGCCACGCCTCCGCAGCTCCCCCCAAATGAGCCCTACATCTTGGGTTGTGAATTGAGCTCGAACAGCGTTAATCGCTCGAAGGTTGAGACCCAACCATAAGGGGCACTCACGTGTCCGACGTTATTGCCGAACTGGTGGCACAGACGATCGCTCGCCTTGTTCGCAAAGCTTTTGCGGATGTGTGCCTCCTCCTCAGGGGGTCAGGACCATTGTTTATGTAAATTGAATTAGAAATTTATAGATTCATAAAAATAAATACAACATTGTAATCACTGTGTTCGGAGTTAACATAAACTCCCCAAACCACATATCCCCAATTATATAATGTCAAAAGATTTGAGTGTTATATATATATATATATANTAAGAATTATGTGGTATAACTGTAGATGCCCCATAAACAAAACTCTTCAGATATGCTACTCAATTCTCTTTATCACAATAAATCTTCAAGCCTTTAAATTTCTTAAAAATGTGCTTACTTTGTTTTTCTAGTTATTTATTAGTACATTAATTTAAAAATAAATTCAACAATTAATTAAAGGTCAAGCTTAGCCAATATTGATAAAATAGGTCTTAAATATTTGGGTTAAAGAAATTTTTGGATGATAATTTTAGGAGGTAACCTATATTGCACATTTCTACTATTTGATCAAGAAAGAACATAAAATATACATCAAATTACACAAGTCAATCAAAAAGATAAATTTGCAAATTTATAATTGGAATTTTGAGTTGTAGTCATATTTTTTAAAGTATATATATTACAATACAAATTTAATTCCTTTTCCAAAAAAAAAAAAAAAAAAAATAATAAATAGAGAAATCATATCAAAAAGGAGGGAAAATATTAAGTGTTGATAACCGCACGCGTGCCTACAGCGGCTCGTATGTGGCAATGCCGTTGTGGATCCCGTTTTGGGACGTTGTCCGGATGTGTGGTCTCCACACCTAATATTTTCTCCAGAATAGAAGTTTGGAACATGCATGGTCTTATTTATGAACTTATGATAACGCTTAAGCATATCGAGACTAATAAATGACACGTTCAAAGTAATAGCTTATTATGATATAATATTGAATCAGAAGTTAATATTTTTTTCAAGAAATAATGGTGTTTAATTACTTTATTACTTGATTACTTCGTCAATTCTCCCAGTATCGAATGATATATTAAAGCTGTGTATTGGACTTAGAACATCATTAATTACAGGAAACTTGGTTCGGCTTTTGGCTTAGATCAAAGTAAACGGGCTGAGCTATGAACCAAAATTTTTTGATAAAATTCTTTTCAAGTCGACTTCGTGTCATACACAGATCGACACAAATTGCCTCGACATCTGCTCGGGATTATTTTAATTTATAAAAAATTATATATAATATTAAATATAATCAAATCTAATGAACTATGAGCCGATTTCGAGGCGAAATAGATTTAAATAACTTAAATTGAGTTCGAGCCAGATCGAGCTGATTTTGACCTGGAACAGATTAAAAAAACTCAAATTTTAGCCAACCCGTTTCAATTTCGAGCTGGATCAAGCTTAATTCAATTTTGAGCTTACCTACATCGAAATCAAACATAATAAGCCTCGAGCCAATTTTGATCCGAACTGAATGCATTCAAGCCATTTTAATGTTGGCTCCAGCTCAAAATTGGCTAGTTAACAGCTCTCCAGGCTATACATTATCTTTTAAATTTGTTTATTTACCATTTCTGACCGCCAATCTCATCCGACTTTAAGAAAACCATTAGTCTTAATATAGCTTTTAAACATGTTTTTATAAAAGCAAATGCATACTCACAGAGAGAGAGTGAGGGGAGAATATCAAAGTTCTTGATGCTGTGTCTTGGAGTTATATATACAAGAGTCCTTTATAAACCATATTTAGGCCTGCATTTCAATGGTTTTCATCTTAAATGAGGCTTCTGGCTAGTTTGGCTGACTCCTCTTTAACTTTTCCTTAGAAAAATTGTATATTTACACTATCAACATAAGCAAAATTTTGTCTCATATGATTAGAGCTTCTCAGATTTTATTTTCAACAATCACTTCAGTCTTTTGGTCTCGTATTTACAACTTGTCACTATGGATTCTACAATTTTAAACTATAAACATGTTATAATGGGAAGATCAGTGGCTGATAAAAAATCAAAACGGGATTAGCAAAGTTCTTATAAATATACTTAGAGCTTATATGTCAAAGCGGGTACTTCGTCCAGCCCACGTCCATCTTTGTTTGATTTATTTAAAATTGATCCATTATAAATTTTAATTAACTCATAAATTGTATCTATTATAAAATAAGTTCAGCAAACTTAACATGTACTCTGGTACTCTGCATGCAGCTCTCACTGTTTTCAGCACCGCATAATTTCTCCATGTGAAGCCCTCTTCTTCTTCAGCAAATTCCATGCTTTCACCGCCCCAGCGCACAGTTCTAAACAGTAATAATTTAATCCTCACTCTTCTTCACAAATACTAAACAAATCAACAATGCCATCAATATCTGCTCCTCTCAATGTATCCATTCAGCATTCCACTCTGCTCACTATTTGCTCTCATCCAACAGAAGAAGAGATAAAAAGGTTCTGATCAACACAGCTAATCTTTTCTGTCTCCCTCTCTTTATGCAATTCAATCATTGCCACCTTTGACCTTTTGTTTTCTCTTACCAAAGATCTTTGCTTTGTTAGGTTAATTGAGAGCTGGTTGGCTAGCTCTATGCCATGACCTAAGAAATTTAAAAAGATATATTGTTATAAAAAAGAAAAAAATAAATAATATGCATGTTTCTCACTTCATGATGATATATATAATGTTGTGAAATTTAGGGCGAAGAAAAACACAGAATCGACACAAAATCAGAGAAGAACACAAAGATTTAACGAGGTTCGACAAGATGCATACATCATCGGGAGCAAGCTGCGAACTCCCCCTCAAAATTTCACAACATATAATGATGCTTGTGAATGTGCATATGAATCAAAATAATAATAATAATAATAGCACGATGAGCTTATAAAAATTTATATGCATACAACATAATATTTTGTATTTATGCAATTAATATCTAATGTCATATTTACATGCATAATACTCGCAACTAATATTACATCAAAGATGGCACTATTATTAACTTTTCTTTCAGATATAGATGTAATTATCAAACTAATATGAGATTTAAGAAAACGTAAGAAATTTTTTATTTGCATTGCGTGTAAATTACATTACTTAACTACAATGATAAAGAAGAGTGATTTACATGTGTTAAAAATGTTGGTGATATAAAATAGTCATGAAATTTTTGTTATATTTATGGCTTTTATTTAATGAGTATAGTATAATTAATTTGTTTCTTTTTTGGGGCTTTCACATAATTCTCCTTTATATAAAGGATATAAGGACCGCGTGAGAGTTATATGGTGAAAAGTCTTGTGTTATAATCTCAAGCCGTCTTTTGTTTCTTCCATCCGGTGCCAGTGAAATCTTTATTTAGGCCAATCAATTTAGCGTCGAATCATGTAAATCTTTTACGTTTGATTGTTGTATGAAATTCTATACTTTCGCATTGTTTTTACATAACAATTGGTATCCGACCATGTAATTTAGGTTTGGGAATTGAAGATAAAAGATAGGATAGTGTGTCTCTGGCATCAAAGACAGAAAAAAATTGTGTTGCCGATGTTTTTTGCAGCATGTGGTCGACATGCTTTATGGACAAATTTTGAGATTTGGCGGCTGTTTCGGTGGCTTGGGCGAGAAAATCAGCGAGCCCGAGGAGGGATCGCTGCAGCAGGGAGGCTTCAGTCGGTCCGGCGGTGACTGACGGCAGTTCAGGCCAGGTCCAGCGATGGTTGCGGAGGAACCGCAGAAGGGAAGCTTGGCAAAACTGGAAAGCATCAGTTGGAGATTTCAAGGGGATGCATTAAACAGAAAACAGGAAGGAATGTTCCCTTATTTCTTTACAATTGCTTGAGCATTTTGGAAAGTTTACTGGAAAGACTTTTACAAAAAAAAATTGAAGGAAATTTCTTTTAAAGAATGTTTCTTTTTTCTGAAAAAAAAAAAGGAAAAAAAAGGAAGTTTCAGAATTTTTTTTTAGATATTTAAGTTTTCCAGGTAATTTTTTTTATTTGTTTTTTTAATGATTTTTTGCTAGAGGGATTTTTTTTTGAGAAATGAGATTCTAACAGTTGCAGAAATAGATGATAATAAGATGTCATATTCTTTAACATCCGTTATAGCGGTGGAAATGTCGATTTATTAGGTGGTTATGCCTCCCGACAAAATTGATATGATGAAATTTGATGTCAAAGAGAATTTTGGCATGTGGCGATGCGGGTGATGAACACACTGTGTTATCTGAATTTGAAGAAAATCCTAGACAATGAGGAATGTTCTGAAGAGATGTCAGAGAGAGATTTGTTGAAGATGAATCAAAGCACTTGTGGCTTGATCCGAAATTGCTTGACCTAAGAAATCAAATATGAGGTGAGGATGGAAAATTATGTAGAAAATTTGTAGATGATGTTAGAGAACAAATATCTCATGAATAGCGTGGAGAACCGTTTCCATATGAAGCGTCGACTCTGCAGATTTCAAATAAGACTGAGGGTTACTATTAATGAGCATTTGAATGATTTTACAAAACTGTTAGTAGATTTTTAAATTTTGGATGAGAAAGTTAGAAATGAAGATAAGACGCTTCTTTTATTGAATTCACTTACTAATGATTACGAAAACTTCACTATGACACTCTTTCATAGGAAAGAAGCTTGAATTATGGCAAAGTGACCACAACATTGTTGAATCATGTGTTTCGTTAAGGGGACAAGAAGTAAAAAAAAAACGGAATCAGTTGAGACACTTACACTCCAACGTGAGTGGTATGAGAAAAAGAAGAATTGGTTAAAGAAAGGTGGCAGCGGCGACAAAAGTCGGGCAAATCTCGATGGCGCAGTCTTGTGAAAACTCAATGTGCTTACTATTTAGAGAGTAGTCATTGGAAGAAAGAATGTCCAATTAAGCTGAAGGAGAAGGAAAATGAAGTGATATTTGAGGCGAAAGCCAAAGTTTTTGTAGAAAGATAAGAATATACGGATTCAAATGTATCATCATCTGCAGTTTCTCACAGTTCGTTTACAAATGATTCTTGCTGGATTCTGGATATATGTGTTATCTATCATGTTTGTCCCCTCGAAGGTGGTTCTGTACCTACAAGGAGCTGGACAGAGGTAGACTGATTATGGACAACAATTAAGCTTGTTGTACTATTGGTGTAGGGAGAATCTTTATCAGGATGCATGATGGTACTGTGCAAGTGTTGACTAATGTTAAATATAATTCAAATATCATTTCAGATTTTTTGGTCAATCGGAGTTTTAGAGTCAAAGGGCTACAAGGTAGTTATTGAGACATGAGTTCTGAAGATATATCACGGAGCGCTGGTTTTTATGAAGGGAGTTCGTCAGCACAACCTTTTTTATCTTTAAGGTAGTACAGTGACTGGAACAGCTGCTGTTGCTGATAATTCTCCTAAAAACATTATGTTGTGGCATAAGCTACTAGCTCATGTTGGAGAGGCTTCACTTCAGGCTTTGGTGAAGAAATGATTAATAAAAGGAGTGAGCACCTGCAAATTTGATTTATGTGAGCGTTATGTGTTTGACAAGAAGACACAAGTATTATTTGGGACTGTTATCCATAATACAAAAAATATTTTAGAGTTTGTTCACACAAATGTTTGAGACCCAATGAAGACAACATCATTCAGCAGGTGGAGATACATTATCTCATTTATTGATGATTACTGCCAGTATATTTCTATGAAGCACAAAAGCGAAGTGCTTAAGATTTCATAACTTGGGAGAAATGGATTGAGACTCAGACTGATAAAAATATATGGTGTATTAGATTAGACAATGGTTGCAAATACACTTTTGATGCGTTTTTGCAAGAATGTCAGAGAGTTGAGATAGAACATCACTTCACTGTTCGAGAGACACCACAACAGAATGGGGTGGTAGAGATGATGAATCAAACTTTTGTAAGGAAAGTTTGGTGCATGTTATCCAATGTTGGGTTGTATAGAATATATTGGGTTGAGGCCATAGAATATTCTTATCACTTAATGTACCATCAGCCTTCTGCAACTAGTAGGAAGAAGACCCCAAAGAAGATATGGTGTCCTGCTAGAGATTATGAGCACGTGAGAGTATTTGTGTATCTAGCTTACTACCATGCACATAATGATGAACTGAAACCACAACCAAAGAAGGCTATGTTAATTGGCTTCAAGCGTGAATTCAAGGGTTTCAAGTTGTATGATCCGTTAAAAAGAAAGATTGTCATTAACAAAGACGTTACATTCGACGATGCAAGCTTGAAGAAAAATCAGAACTCAAAGCAAGTGGAGAGTTCTATTGGGACCATAGATATGCATCATAAATTAGAGTTTGATGCAACTCCATTTTTCCACAAAGTTCATCCATTCCAACTCAGATAACCGATTCAGTTGCCGCTCGAGAGGTATCAATTGATAGTTTTTAGGAGGTGGAAGAAGACGTTGAAGTTGAGATTTCTGCTCATGAATCTATTGACAGGAGCATGACCATGCGCCAGAATGTCTCAAAACTAGCTTGGTTGAGGGATCACATTGCATTTACATTTTCAGTCACAGAGGCAGAAATTTCTTGCCACCACAAAGAGGCAGTGGAAAGCCCAAATTGTGATCATTAGAGAACGACAATGAATGAAGAGATTGAGTCTGTTCAAAAGAATGGTACCTGGAGGTTATTGAAGCTTCCTCCAGGAAGGAAAGCCAACGAGTCCAAATTGGTGTATGCAAAGAAGGAATGATCTCATGAAGTTGATATGTGGTACAAGACAAGATTAATATCAAAAGACTTTGCACAATAAAAAGAGATTGAATATGACGAAGTGTTCTCCTCAGTTATTGAGCGTCCCTCAACCTGTGTAACATTTATTCTAACTTTCTAAATAATAGTTATTAGTTCTAATCACACACTTTATTATTTCTCTTATCATTCTAAAAATAACTAAAAAAAATTATCTAAATTCAAAAATTTAAAAATATTTTAAAACATATTTAATAATAATAGAACAAATCGATCAAAACTATATCATATATAAACTTATATGATTTTGCTCAAAATTTAAAATGATTAGATTCATCGTTTGCTCCTTCATAATTACTCCGCTGCATTCAGATCATTGTCCGGGCATGCATAGACGGCAACCGTAAAGATTTTCTCTATGTTAACATATAGACGGGTACACAAAGAAAATAAGTTCACACCTTAAATATGGTAGAAATGTATAACGGGAATTTGAATATTGAGAACAGCTAGTTAGCTAGCTCTAAACTCTGTCCACATTTGACAGAATTGAACTACTTAAAGCGCAAAAATTCTCCCAATGAAAACGACAATCACTAAAACTTATCTATTATGCGCATACTGTGCACCCTCATTTTTCTAAAATAGAAAACACATGGCGACAAATGTTTTCCACATTCAATATTAAAGGAAATTAGATAGAAAATGACAGCATCATCAGTCAAAGTTGCTAACACCCATTATAGGTTTAGAACTTCAAGCGCATGTCACTCCAATGTCTAGATGTAGCGCCCAGCGTCGAGACCAGCAGCTCTGGAACACCGATCCAAATTTCAGAACCCGAGGGCTTGAGATTACAACACTCAGAAGTCTGAGCTCGCTGAAGCTTTAGAGCACCAATAACCAAATTCTAACAGTTCTCCACTTAACGGCTCAGCATCACCAATTGAAATGTTTGCAATTTTGACTTTGCAACACTCAGAAGTCGAGTTTGGCTCGTTAAGTAGCTCGTGTTTGATTCGTTTGCTAAACAAACGAGCCAAACAAGAAAATTTTTTTTTGCGCTCGATATATAAATGAGCCGAACATGAACAAAATTTTATTCATTCGTGATTAGCTACTTAACAAAACTTATAATCAATATTATTTTTAATTAATCTAATTGACTACAAGGCTACAAAGATTTATAATCAGTTAAGATTACTACTTAAAAAAAATAAACATAAATTAAATTCTATTCAAATGAATATTTTAATAAAGACATAATTTTAACATTATTCTTAACATTCTATTGCTGCATGACTCGAGTTGTCAAAATAACCCACTGTTCATGAATAGCTTATGTACAGCTCTATAAGTAAACGAGCAAAATACGAACAAATTTTTTGAGCTTGATATATAAACAAACTGAAAACGAACAATGATATTTTTTGACAAGATGGGCTTGCACCAACTCGGCTCATTTACACTCCAAACGACTACATGCTGACTATAATTGTCAAAACGGCTCCTTGTTCGCGAACAACACGGACAATTTTTTTTTGTGTTCAAAATATAAACGAGCCAAGCACGAACAGTGATATTTTTTAACGAGCCAAACACGAGCTGAGCCTAAGATCACTCAATGTTCGGCTAGTATACAGATCTAGTGCTAGATAAATAAATTCATACATACATACATATATATACATACATACATAGATATATATATATATATATATATATATATATATATATATATGAATATATATATATATATACATATACATATATATATATTCTGTGAGAGTTTTATTTTATTAACTAAGAAAAATATATCATATTATCCGTTTATTGAAATATAGCACATTGACCCTAACTTTGACTATTATAACGCGGAAACATCGCTATCTATAACCCCTCTTGCTGTTCTTTAATCTTGCTTTTTATTGTTTTGGCTCTTGCATAAGACTTATAATCATGTATTTTATGACGACAATCAGCCCTATAATTAGGAAAAAAAATTGCATACGTAAGACGTACGCAGCGCTGCGTAAATAATGAATGTTATATTCGCGTTATGTCGGTATTATATTTGTGTTATATCTCATGTAATCTCTATATAACAAACATGTAACTTACAAATATATGAAAACAGAAACGCAGAACTTATTTGTAAGTTCAGATAGATTACAGATAGGTTATACGGAGGTTACATCGAAGTTAAACATGATGTAACACAAATATAATACGGATATAAAGTAAATATAACCTCCATTATATACACAGCATTGCGTACGTCTCACGTATGCAAATTTTTCTCCCATAATTGAAGGCTTTAGCAATCACTTAAATTCCTTGCACGTTTTTAGTGGATGGGTCCCACATTATATATATATATATATATTTGTCGTGATGCTCAAATAATGTTGATTAAATTTAGTCAAAAATTAATATTATTGACTAACATTGTAACAAAATAAATAAAACTAATATGATAANTGCTCAAATAATGTTTGATTAAATTTAGTCAAAAATTAATATTATTGACTAACATTGTAACAAAATAAATAAAACTAATATGATAAAAAAAATTTCATTAATTTATTTTGCCATATTCCATATAAGTTAACATTATGAAATAACACTTTAGTAAATAATATCGAATAAGTAAAAAATGATTGATGAATTTTCTTAACATCTTTCATATATGTTAATATTATCAAAAAAATGATAGATAAGTGAACAAATTTTATATAAATTTGTAGATTTCCTAAATCATATTTTATTTGATTTTCTGAAAAAATAATAAAAAAATAAATTGTTAAGAATAATCGCAATCATTTTGATATTTTAAAATCATTTTTTATTACAATCTTGGCAGTCCCATGAAAACTTCAAAATGAATCAAAATCAAGCACTTAAAGTATGATTGAAAACTTCAAAATAATAATTAGATGACCGAATGATACCCACATCTTATATGCTTATTGTTAAACTAAGTGTATTGACGAGATAAATTCAATGTGGCCAATATTACTTAATTTAAATTGATTTAAGACAATCAAATAATAAGAAGATTATTTCAGACCATTTGAAGTGATCCAAAAAAAATAAATAAATAGACTCCTATTTTCTATAAGAATGAGGTTTGGAGCTTAGGATTTAAGGGGGATTTAGAGTTTCACTTATCCATCATCATCATTCAAGTATCCTAGTAAAACCGCTGTCGCCAAATTGCTGCCACCAAAACATTGTTATTTGATCATCACAACCTGATCATTATTGTTAGATCACCATTTTTTAAACAAGACAATAACTTGATTATCATTATTAGACCTTTATCGTCATCTGATCGTTGTCTCGTAAATATGTCATCAGATTGATGTTGCTTGATTGGTGTTATGAAATCATCGTTGTCGGTCCGCCACCACCAGTTTAACACTGTCAAACAATCATAGTAAGATTGGCATCATTAGATGGCCATTGGCGCTAGCTAGACCACCCCCATCACATTGCCATCATTGTTGGATTGCCATAATTAGATTTCCTCATTTGATTTTACGCAACAATTAAATATTAAAAAAATATAAAATATTAAAATTCGAACTTCTTATGCTGAATAAATAAAGAGATTGATCGATGGCTCATAAATATCGCTTATTATTAAAAGTAGTATTATAACATTCATATTTTAGGCCCTGGCATTTACGTGCATACCCTCAATTCTTATATATTTACATATCTAACACCTAAACTTTATTTTTTACATTTATACGCCACAATCATTCATATCACATAAGAAAAGCTCGCGATTTTAACTTTTAAAAAGTGAAATATTTCTTTTCATGCTTGATTAAAGCGGGATATATGTAAAAATTAAAAATTAGGAGTTAGATATGTGAATACGTAGAAATTAAGTGGCAAGTATTTAAATCTTTCTTAATGAGTGTTTTATGAAGTTAATTATAATTATACAAACTTGCATATGACTGCTTTGTACTTCAATAAAAAATTAATTATATATGAAAATTTAATTAAATTTATAAAAAAAATAAACTTATTATTAATCAGCCTATAATTAAATTGTTAATTAATGAATAAGACTATTGCTCGATATAAAATTAATTTAATAAAATATTATGAATAATATTAGCTTCAAACTTTACGATAATATGATTTATACAACATTTATGCTAAAATAATTTCTTATACATATGAGGATATCAGCAAACATTAATGGCGATATAATATATTTATAATTATTCTATTTGTATTACTCTGCTAATTAATTAATTGCAGAAGATCGACCGGAATGGACGTACATTTGATTATGAAAACCTCATTAAATTAATGTTTACTGTAAAATTATGTTTTGTTATTTTTAACTAGCTGCTAATGCTGGTCTCAAATCTTATAACTAATCTTATTTTGTATTGGCATCTATGTTGAAACATTTCAGACAATAGCCTAGAAGAGGCAAGCCAATTGATCTTACCATAGGCCATTTAATTCTAGGATGACACAACTGACCTTAAGTCAACTACATTCATGAATGGCCTAGGTCAACTTTGCCTTTAACCCTAATCAACCCATTGCTTGGATTCAAAAGTCTTTAAATTTAGGTTATTTAGTTTGGTCAAGTTGAATAGAGTTGATCTCATTAATGCAATGTAAATGTAATATGCAAAATATTTAACTTTCCACTACAATAAAACCTATAATTTTCATGGGGAAAATTATTGGTAGCATAAATAATCGGTTACATGATAATTGTTTGTCACATTTTAACACATTATAGGCTTTGTTTGAGAATACTGTGAACATTTTTTGCATTGTAGTGTACGTCAATGCCTAGAGAAATTTTATGGTGAAAGAGTATTTCCCGTATTTCTTCTGAAGTTGTCTAGTAGATGATCTTCTCCATTACGCAACATGGCTTTTAAAGAAAGTTTATTAAACGATGAAGCTCCTTCAATAAGAAGCCATATTATAACATACGAGTTTCACAAAACATGAACCAAAATATGTTATGAATTTTTACGAAGATAGAAACTTTCCTTGAATATTGGATCGATATTAACACGTCTATATTTTGACATTAAGAGGTTGTTTGATTTGTTTAAAAGGAATATATTGTAAAAGCAATGCAGTGTATATGGAATAATTTAAGGTTATTTGGTTTAGTATAAATTAAATTTAGGATTTCACATTTCTTATTTGAATTGAAATAAAACAAAATTAATGTAAAATAAATGACCAAGAGCAGTGTCTGATAGTGGCGAGTGCGATAGAAGGCGTCAACCAGGTTGTGGTTGATTAAGCGGCAGGTTCATGGCATTGACGCCGGAGGACATCGACGACATGCAATACCTTAGAAAAGTAGTGCATTTGAATTTCACCCAAATCCACGAATTCCAAATACATTGAAAATTTGCTAGAGAATGAATTTCAAGTATGTTGTAGTTAAGAAGGCCTTAAAGTCATATAGAATAGTTTTTACTTCTCATAATAGAAGTAATAAAATATTTTAGACTTTGAGTGTAATATATTACCATAATATATTTATAACATGATCTGCCAAAAAGATGCTCAGGGTGTGCTTAATAGATATTAATGTTTGTAAGGAATAACTAAAAAAGACATGCTAAATGATAATATCTGATAAATTTTCTAGATTAATTAATATATTAAATGATAGATCAAGATATTATGTATTATGTTTTAAGTTATCTAATTATTCAAGGGTCCACATGCTCTAAAATGTAACTTTTTATATCCTAAAGATGAATATATATTTATGGACAAACAAGAACTACTACATAAATCATCTTTTTAGATTGTTCATGAGAGAGATTGTAGTTTACATTTTAAGCATATCTTGTATTTAATTTTAGTTATTTGTTCTTTCAAGTCAGCATGAGAAGTTTGCAAAATTATTATGAATATAAAAATAACATTATGAATTGCATGATTTGGTGTGTGTGTGTGTGTGTGTGTGTGTGTGTGTGTGGTGGGGAGATAATGATATGGGGGGCCATTTTAGGGTGTTGGAACACTTTTATTTGAGGTGGTGGTTGAAAAAAAAGTGTTGGCTAAGAAGATAAGACATGACTAACCCTAGAGCTTCTGAAAATTTTGGATCAAGGATTTATTATAGTGGATAATCCAAAGTCTAAGTAAATTTTGAATGTTATAATAACACACTTAGATTTAATTTAAATATTTTGATGAAATTATAGATGGTTTATAGGCTGAATGATGGGAAAAAAAAAGTAAGATTAGGCCAAGGTGACCAAATCAGGACTTATTTGACTAGTCATAAAATTTTGATTTAGCAAAGTGGCTTTAAATTTTAGAGTTTTTTACCTACACACACAATTCTCATGTATTTATATATCTCCACTAAACTTTCATATTTGCACACATAACAATGAATTATGTGATGACATATAAAACATAGCACTATTATTTAAAATATCAAAAAGTTATGTATGTAAATATGAAAATTTAGTTGGGAGATATGTAAATACATAAGAGTTGTGTGATGTCTATGTAAATTTCCCTAATTTTTATTATGAGGCTGAAAAATTCTAAGTACTCATTGGAGAATGTGTTGAGATCATATGTGGAACACATTGTGGAGCTTCAAAATATTTTAATGATGATAAAAGCACACCAAGCTTTAAGATAGATGATAGTTGTAGGTTGCAGAGAAATACTATTTAGGTTGTTGCTAAGAGGATGAGAAAATACGTAATGAAGTTTTTGGATGGAGATCAACAAGTATAAAAAAGATGCTTAGGTCATTCACCAAAAAATTATGGCAGGAGGTGGGTGGGTCACCAAGCTTCTATTCTCAAAGATTTCTCTCAGCATCCTTTTGGTAACAACAAAAAAACATCAATCATTTAACCGCTGACTTACTTTGATAATCTTTTTTTAGATGTTCTATATGTGATCAATTTTCTTATATGGTCTAAAGGGAGTGCCCTTTGTAAAGCAAAGTTTAAATTTATGCTCACTTTGACTTCCATTAATCATCACCAAGCACATAGTGCGCTTTTAATGTCAAAAAACTTCTTATTGTAACACTTTATAGCTTCTTTAGTTTTTTTAATCACATTATTCATTGTGGAATAATCTTTCACATATATTGTGACTTTAATTTGCTTAGATATAAAATTGTGGTTAAGCGACAAAATAAAATGCTACTTTCTTCTCTCCCTTATTGATGTATTAACAACTTCATTGAGACTGCTAAACTTTTTTCTTACTAATTCATGGCAAACGAAAAACAGACCCTTAATCTTAAAGTAGGAAACTTCATATTATGAAAGCCATTTAAATAAAGGAATTGAGAAGATTTGGCATAAAAGTAAACTTAGTCTAATATATATTATTATTTTGTTATTATTAATTGAGTTATAACATTAAAGTTCTTATAGATTGAGATTACCATAACACATGGGAGAAGTTTATGATGTTCTTCACATACCATTACTAAGAATGTGGGTAGCATTCCCGAATAATCAAATGATAGAGGAATAAGTTAACATACATTTAAATATAACTTACACACTATAACCTAAAAGGGAATTGAAAATCTATTATATGCATCTTTGAATTGTTTTCTCTGGTTACACAGAATAAAACAAAAATAAGAACCTTCATTTGCCATGAATTAGTAAGAAACAAGTTTAGCAGTCTCAATGAAGTTGTTAATACATCAATAAGGGAGAGAACAAAATAGCATTTTATTTTGTCGCTTAACCACAGTTTTATATCTAAGCAAATTAAAGTCACAATATATGTGAAAGATTATTCCACATTGAACAATGTGATCAAAAAAACTAAAGAAGCTATAAAGTGTTACAATAAGAAAGTTTTTGACATTAAAAGCACACTATGTACTTGGTGATGATTAATGGAAGTCAAAGTGAGCATACATTTAAAGTTTGCTTTACAAAGGGCACTCCCTTCAGNATATAACCCATAAGGTAATTGGAAATCTGTTATATGCATCTTTGAATTATTTTCTCTGGTTATACACAGAATAAAATAAAAATATGAACTTGGGGCAGTTGTAGCTTATTGAATAATCTGCTAATAAGCTGATTAAAAATAATATGTCGATAAACTAGGTGTGGTAGCTACTACAAATTTTTATTTTCTTTGAAAAAGTCAGACCGCAACTAGAAAGTTGTCACCGCATCTAGACAGGTGCAGTGTGAAAACGTTATTTTTAGCAATTTGAAAACACACAAGCTGCCAAAATGCAGTTTAACCAAATAGACCAGATGTGTTTTCAAAACGTCACCGCATTAAATAAGTTGCCCCAAACGGACCCTAACTGCATTCTTAAGATCCTAGAACGCTCTTCATCAATATTGAGTTGCTTTCAATCTTTTGTATTAATTAATATTATTTTTTGTGCAAATCTTACTTGCTTTCTATCATCATCAATTTAGGTCTTAATTTCCCTATTAGGTTGTAAGCATTAGTAGTGGCAAAGTGGGACCTTGCACATTTTAATGTTTCGTGAAGATCTTATAAACGTTTGACACTTGATATTTTATATGAAAACTCAAAAGAAAATCATAGGATAAGTCAGGCTAACTACTTTCACTATTGTTGGCACATGCATACGTTTAATTATGCTGCTATATCTTTTTTTCTTCAATGAAAACATATATTTGAAATTAATAAATATTGATTTTTGATGCCTAAAAATGTCAAAGTAAAAAAGGTGAAGCTTTTTAGAAAATTTATAATCTTTTATAGCTCTTCATTTTCATTTTTGTCAAAGTAAAAGGGCTCCCATACGCGACACAGACGAGGCTCCGCTCCCATACGCGACGGATCTCACCATCCCTTGTGAAAACCTCGCCGGATCCCTCTCCCTCGTCGTTGAGCTCACCGCCGAAACTCCCTCCGTCGCCGGCGCCGTTCGCTGCCGGTTCTGCTCCGCCAGCCGCGCCTACATTCTCTCCCTCTCTCGTTTCGTGAGCCTGCAACCCGAGTTCGCCATCTCTCCTCGCTGGAGTCTCCTTCTCGACAGTGAAGCTCGAGCACCCCTCCAGTCTCCAAGTTTCGTCTCCGGAAGTCGGCCGATCTCCCCGCTGCCTTCCTCGCCGGTTTCTTCTTTTTCTCAGCCAATCTCACTGAATTTTCTTCATTCTTCCAGATTTTGCCTCGCCGGCGTTCTTTTTTCGCTGGAGTAAAACATTGAGGAGAAACTTCAATTTTTTTTGGACTTTCCCTTTAAATTTTCTTCGCTTTAGGCGCTCGCCACCGACAAACTAACATCAGTCACCTCACCGCCTCGCTTTTTCAGCGACCATACACCTCACCGGACCACCACGATGTTGTTGGACAACAAGCATCGACATCATTCAGGAGGATAAAAGGGATTTCTACCTCACGTGCAAGCTCCTGTCGGACTTCTTTAGGCTTTGTGCAAACTACGTGACGGTATAATCTTTCTTCCTTTTCGCATTTTCCTTCATAGCCAACCTTAGGTTGTAGGATTGACAGGCGTGCGGGTTTGATCGCCCACAAGAGGTGTGTGCGCCGGCGCAGCGGCGCACCTATGTATGGATCAATTGTTTTACTAGAGGTGACCTATAGGATTGGATCACCCTTGTGCAACTAATTGTCCTACGATAACTGGGTGAATTATATTTGACTGTTAGCCCTAAAACAAAAATCCTAAAGGTTGGAGCTCTCTTCGATTCTCTTTGCTTTGGTTGTCCCAATCTTTTAGGAAGATCGAAAAATAGGTCTTTGCAAAATTAGAAAATGTAAGTCATTAACTTATTTTGCAAAGCTCGGAGGCGTTGTGAAATTGGGAAGAACGTTGTCGCTAGTCCGTTTCATGACGAGGTGGAGAACTTCCCCCTTGGAGATCCAGGGACAAGTTCCCTACTTGCCTCGCCAAAGCAAAAGCGGTAATCACCATCTTTCTATTTCTTGACCCTAGGTTCCCCGGTGAGGTCATTAGCACGGTAATTGCTTCCTTTTACATGTGTACGTTTGCATGTTACATTTTGCACGTCACTTCGCTTCGACCGGCCGCCCCGACACGGCGAGCATTTCACTTCCCTTCGTCCGGCTGCCCCGGCCCAACGAGCACTTCACTTCACTTCGTTCGGTCGCTCCGACCAAGCGAGCACTTCACTTCACTCTGTCTAGCTGCCCCGACCCGGCGAGCTATTCACTTCACTTCGAGCTCCGACCGACCGCCCCGGCTCAATGAGCACTTCACTTCGCTCTGTTTGGCTGCCCTGACCTGGCGAGCACTTCACTTCGCTCCAACTGGCCGCCCAGGCTCGATGAGTATTTCACTTCGCTCAGTTCGGTCGCCCCGGCCCAGCGAGCATTTCACTTCGCTCTGTCTGACCGCCCCAGCCCGACAGACATCCCACTTCATTTCAATCGGCTTCCCTGAGCCGATTGGCATGATACTTTGGCTCGATCGGATTCCTCGACCCAGTAGACCAATTACTTGCACCACCATATTGTCTTGCATGTGTGTTTGCATTTTTGCATATTATAGCGCATATGTATGAATACATTATTGTTTCTTGTCTTACATTTGTATGTCTGCATGATTATGATCATATGCCTGAGTTGCACATTCCCTGGGGCCGCTGCCATCACAGCATGTCCATCTTTTTCTTGTCCCTGCCGCAATGGCATGCCCATTTCGTCAGGTCATTGCCCTATGGGCATACCTCTTGGGGCCGCTGTCATCACGACATGTCCTTCTTCCTGCGACCGTAGCCATCACGACGTGTACATCTTCTTCAGGCCCCTGCCGCCATGACATGTCCATTCCGTCATGTCACTGCCCTATCGGCATACCTCCTGGGGCCGTTACCAACACGGCATGCCCATCTTCCTGGGGCCCCTGCTGTCACGGCATGCCTACCCTTTATAGGTTATTGCCCTATCGGCCTACCTCCTGGAGCCACTTTCACTATAGCATGCCCATCTTTTTTGGGCCACTGCCACTCCGGTATGTTCATCTTCATTTGAGTCTCTGCCCCATGACACACTCATCACTTGTGTGTTTTGATTAATGATTTGCATTTGCATGTCTGCATGGATAGCGAGCCAGACCCGTTAGGAGAGTGACTCTCGTGTTGGTCGTGATGCTTTAACGAGCATTGCTTGTCAGGTTAATCCTGATGAGCAATGCGAGTTAAGTCATCGGGGTTGACATGAGTATGATTGTGCTAAGAATCCAATGGATCTAACTAGTGTCATCCCCTTTTGTGACACCCTTTAGATTCCTTGGGTCCTTAGGTTGGGGCCAATAAATCGATCCTGTCAAAGTCATACCATACCCATACTTATCCCACACTTAGATATTAAGTTGATGCATTTGTTGTTAGATGATGTTCTATGCTAGGGTTTAGGATGCTAGGTAGTATTTTTTTTTACACCTCTGGCTATTGTTGTGTGTTTTGTTGCCTTGCTCTAGTCATGTGTTACTTTCTCACCTTTTTCGGTGTACTTGCATGTTTCTTGTGTGTGATAGTATATTAGGGCGATCTTCTGCAAGTGTCGTGCATATTTATACACACTCACACATGTGTTATTAGGGGGGAGCATATAATGATTTCTAATCATTTGCTTGCAGATGCTCTTTAGCTCTCCCCAATTATAAGGCAAGGCTTGTTATTTTTGTGATGCATGGCGCGCCCGCTAACACTTGTTTTGTGCAGGTCGAGTCTTTATTTTCTATTTCAAATGTATTTGATAAAGTCCAAGGAGAGTCTGTATTGGAAATAAGGTACAGGCACGGGTTTCAAGGCGGATGACGCATCGAACCATCTGACGAGGACTAGGAGCAGCAACTTGTGTCCCGTACCTTAATTCTAAGTTTTATATTTTTCTATAGACTTAGGACTGGACATGTATATGCGGAGTCCAGTCGCTTTTATTGTCTTTACTGGATTATGTTGCCGGTCTAACGTCATTTGACCTGTTTACATATTATTTTGGGGTGTTTTCTTTCTCTTTTCTAGTGTGTCTTTGCATGTTGGAGCGTTTTAGATTATTTTTTTTTAGTATTTAGACCTCATGAAAATGCAACCTAGGCTCACTAAGGACCTTAAAATTTTAATTTTTTTTATCTAAAAAAATTCTAATAATAAAAGATTGAGATAATCCAAATTTTAAAATTAAAAGATTCAAGATTTTTCAAAATCAGTCTTTATTTTTTCTGCATGGTCTTCGGGTCGATTTTAAAATGGTTTGCATGCAGGTCATAACCCAGTCATATTTAATAGGGCCTCCACGCTTAGGAATGTGGTAGATAACTGCATCATACTTGCATGTTCCGTAGAGTATCCCCCGTGCTTCTCCAATCCGACTGACTCAACATAAATTTGCCTAGGTGATTGTCTAGCAAGTGTAGGGTGTTAGGAGGCTCCCCGATCCATACGGGGTATAAGTCCTCTTGTTGGAGTGTTTACAGTTTTGTAGTTGAACGTCCGCTTTCTTTTCTTTCCTGAGGCATCCTTGTCACTTTGGCAGGTATAAGTCCCACCTCTTAAAGCTCCAACTTTTAATTATATGATAAAGTTTCATTTCTTTGACCTTAAGGCTATCGAGATTCCTGTGGATGACGCAATTCACGGATTGCTGATGAGGAATCTCAGGTTGTGTTTGGTCGACTATCTTCACGACTAGATAGACTTAGGGTCCTAGTGGCTTAGGATGACGGGTCCGTGGTACCCCGACCCGGTTACCTCTACCTCTTATAACTACTCTTCCCTACTATTTGACTACCTCTGTTGAGTCATTTCTATTTTTTTAACTTCATTGATATCACTTTGACGGCCCGTGACGATAAGCTGCCGCCCGTTCGGGATATGACAATTTGTCCTCTGCCCTTACGGTCTGGATGTGTTATGGCGTATTGGGATACCCCCGTTGAAGTGATTTATGGTTATTTCGCAGGTTTCGTGAGCCGAAAAGCCGCTACCCATTTGGACGTGGGAGATTCACTCTCCGCCTGATGACACAGCGTGAGCTTCAAAGCATTGAGACGGTTCCATGCGAAATAATCACCTTTTGATAACATATACCCTAGATTCATGATGATAAAGCGAAACTCCTTCCATCAAGAGCCTTATTGGGTATCCCCCGAGATGTAATTAACCAGTAGGAATACGTTCTTCTGGGAGACTTTTGAACCCATGACAAAAAATATTTTTTTTAGTTCTCTGGTTACGGGTGGCTTATATAGAGATTCTACTCGTGGATGTTGTTTTTCTGAGGTACTTCAATTCGATTCTGTTCGAATGTTTACTCTCAACCCATCACACGAGGATTACTTCTACATAAGCCTCTGTCTCTTTTTCTTTTTTTGATTTGTTTGCCTATTTGTTCTCATACTTCAGTTCACTATTCGATTTCTCTCCTCTTCGAGTCATTCATTTGGTTCGGGAGAGAGACTTAGTTCAATAGGGAAATTATACGATGACATATAAATAGACAAACTGGTGACTCCGAGATCTAAAAATAATTGAGAAAAACATAGTAATATCAATATAGAAACTTCCTTTATAAAAATTAATCATTTTTTTTTTCACTCCATTCTCTCTAATTTTTATATTTTCTTTATTTTTTCCATACGAATTCTCAAAGTTTAAGTTCATTTTCAAATTTCTCTCAAAATATTCAATTGTGAAATTCTTTCATTTTATTTTTCTAGGAGAGTCTTAATTTTAAAATACCCTTATGTAATGATTCTCTTTGTTCAAAATAATTATAAAAACATTTAAAATTTTGTATGAATACATAAAATTTTTTTGAATTTTTTTTTCATACATTTCTTATGTAAAAAGGTTGGCATTTGATAGGGAATAAATATTTTCTTATGCTTTTATTTTTTTTTAATGATTGACTTCATGAATTAATTAAAGCATATATCTCTGAAAAAAAATACTTAAATAGCTACTATTTAATGGTTCTTGTACCACTTCATTATCAAAGTAATGGAGCCTCAAATGAATGACTTTTTCTTGCATATTTGATATTGTTAGGAAGAGAATTTTGTAATCTACTTCTTTTCATTGATTTTATAAGCTTAAAACCTTTTTTTCTCTTTCAATATATATCTAGTTTAAAATGATTTTGTATATTTTTTTCAGGCATTGTCAAGATGAAGGTTGAATTTGAGCTTGATGTTGCTGTCTAATGTTAATAAACTGAATGCTTATGATTGTACATTTGCATTTGTTTAATGAATTAATGATAGTTTATTTACTTAAAATGTCAAATAAAAAGATGATTTTAAATACATAACATCAAATTCTTATGTGTTTATGCATGTAATATATGAAATTAATATATAATATTATAATATGTTAATAGTAAGATGTCAAACTCTCTTTTAACATCATTAATTAAATGGATTATTAATATGTTAATAACCCTTATTAATAAAATATTAAATTTCCAACTAATCAAAACATACATAAGAATTGGGTGGTATGGGTAAAGGAAGAGGCATTCTGACTGTATTCCTCTTCCCCTTATTTTCTTCTGTGAATTTCTCCCCTTAAAACAAGTAAATGAGCAAGCAGAAAGTTCTCTTGTTTATCACTTGCATATCTATGAGGAGATGGAGGGAATAAATATATAATTAAATTTAATTCCTTTTTTTAAATCTTCTAGATTCTTATTTTATATTGGGAAATAATCAGATATAAATGAAATCAATTTACTATCAACCCAAACTCATGAATTTCAATCCAGGAGAAATTTAATCTGACACAATAACTAAAATGACAAATTAAGAAATAAAGATATCATGAGTGGCCTCAATTTAGGATAATCTTGCGTTTTTCTAACTCATAACCAAATAATTAAGAAATTTCAATAAAAATAGGTATCTATATACATATCTCTTTGAAATTGAAAATTAAACAGACATGAAGTAAATTATGCTGCCATCAATTTGAGGCAGCGGTTTAGACGTACGACGAAATTGTATTTTAATAGTCTTTTGAACAATAGTATCTTTCATAGTTGTTTCTCCAAACAATTGCAGTTGCACTGAACATATCCTAAATCCCATCAACTATTTGAACTTATTGACCAAAACCTCAAGTCTTTATGGAAACCCCCCAAATCTTTTGAAAATTGGCATTCATTCTCATCCCTGCAATTTAAAACTATTACATCAATAGACTTTTGCTATAGAATTAATATACTTCTCTATACATTTCCGCGGTGTAGTAGATGAAATTACATCCATAATTCAAAGAAACTTCATAAAGAAAGCTTATGACTTATTTCTTACTCCTAGCCTCACTTGCCACAGGTTGCACAAACCAGCCAAGGAGGAAAAAAAGGAGCCTGAAATCAGAAAAGCTCAAGGTTGTAAACATCAGTATAGCTCAGCTTCCCTTCTCCTTCATGAGTAATGAAGTCCCATTCCATAAGATCATCCAATCCCCAGAAATATATTGATTCTGGCAACTCCATGGATGGGATTTGTATCTCATCAGCTTTTACTGAACAATTTGATGATGATGATGTTGTTGATGATGACGACCATTCTATTCTTTTTGTTGTTGTTGTTGAGGATGAGGATAGTGATGTTGATGAGCATGGGGTGGTGGAACGAGTGTAGGGAACAATGATCTCATGAGGCTCCATGAGAGGAACTTCATCTGTGCAGAAAGCCTCGGAAACATCAGGCGGGCAAGGAAGAGGGGTGGAGGTCAGCAAGTCGGAGGAGGCAGAGGGGGCTTCGTGGTGTTGAGATTGATGAGATAATTGATCTGCAGGGGGAAGCGGCTTGTGTGTGAGTGGATCAATTCCCATTTTTCTTAGCTTCTTTTTGATGTGTGTGTTCCAGTGATTTTTTATCTCATTATCTGTTCTTCCGGGGAGGTTTGCTGCAATTTTTGACCACCTGAAAGAGATGATGAAAAAGGTTTCAGCTTGATTTGAGGAGAAACATGTCGGTAGCTGGAAGAGAGATTGAAGGGGAAGGGGACCTGTTTCCGAGTTGAGAATGGAGATCGATGACCAGCTTCTCCTCGGATTCAGAGAGCAATCCTCTCTTCAAATCTGGACGGAGATAGTTAGTCCATCTCAGTCTGCAACTTTTTCCACATCTTAGCAAACCTGTAGTTTGTTCAGAAAGATGAGAGTGCATTCTACAAGTCTAAAAATTCTTATCATGCAGCTGTGTGTTTGTTCTATTCAGCCAAATAATGTTAAAATTTTGAGTATACTGTGATGAGTAAAAAGTAATTATTATCCGCTAATCATATTGGACTGTTCAATCATAGGTAAAAAAACCTTTTTTTCTGAAAATTTGAAAAAATAATACATATTTTACATGGTTTTAGGCATAATATTAGCGGGTGGAAGGGGGCAGCAAGAAGAAACCTCATCTCAAGATAGTTTTAATCATAATATACCATAAAACATGAAACAAAAAAGATTCATTTCGCCACTTCCCCTTCTCCACACAACTTCAGGTAAAAAAGAGATCTTTGCCTCTTAACTCTTTCCAAAATCAGCAAAAATACAAACTTTACCACCCCAGGGGGTAAAACTTTACTTTTGGAATCCAATATTCCTAAGAGAAAACCATAGTTGTCTAAAAATTAAAAAAAGAAAAGAGGAAGAAGAGTGAGTTGCGGCATGGAGGACCTGCAAGCTTAGGCACAGCTCTCCAACAACATTGGCCATTGTTCAGTATAAAGTTGACGAGCTTCTTGTCTTCCTCTGTCGTCCATGGACCCTTCTTCAGCCCAACTTTATCACAACAAGGCTGCCTTCCCATTCTCCCTCTACTTCTCCAGGAGAGGAAGNCAACATTGGCCATTGTTCAGTATAAAGTTGACGAGCTTCTTGTCTTCCTCTGTCGTCCATGGCCCCTTCTTCAGCCCAACTTTATCACAACAAGGCTGCCTTCCCATTCTCCCTCTACTTCTCCAAGAGACGAAGTGGAAGAGAGCAGGATAATGGAAAAGGGAGCACCACCTTCCTTTATAAACAGGGGAAACAGGGGGATCGAGTTGAAGGGAAAGAGGCACACGCGTCAGGGGGGTCCGCACGTGGGAAGTGGGAGGAAGAAAGCGCCACCTCATCCGCTGCTCGTTTCCTTTGCTTGCTTCGTAAGCGCGGACGCGTCCAAGTCTTCCCTCCCTCTTTTCCTTCAATTCTTGTATTGTAAATTAAACCATCAAAAGAATGCTTTCTCTTACTCTATTTTCTCCTTTGTTCTGTTCTTAAAGTAGAGGGCGAAATTTCTCAAGGGAATGTGTCCTTGGGAGACCTAAAAAATATTTTTATTTTTTTACCCTTTTCTTTTAACCATTTCTTTCTGAACTTTTTTATTTTCCCGTGTCAAAGGGTTCACACTTGAAGCATGGCCAAGTGTGAAAAACTGAAAATTACAAGCAAAAGAATCTCCTTGGCAAGGAAAAAAAGAAGAGGATTTTACATATATCCCTCTCAATTCCTATGTATTTACATATTGATACACCACCAACAAAATTTCTTCATCCAACACGAATCTCGAGGCATAGCACGAATTTCGAGATGATGTTTCAAGCAAGAAACATTCAAACATTAATAAAAAGTTATCCAGAGCTCCAATTTCAGCAACTTATAGTCAAACTAACCGGTTCGATGAGTCGGACCTAATGATATGAAAACTAGCCCAATCAAAGTCACATCAAACCCAGATCAAGTCATTAAACCATAATTAGAAGATTTATGAATATATTTGGAAAGTCAAACGACTGTCAAATATGTCAAGTTTATACTCAAATCAAGCGGTTTGACAAGACGAATCCAACGAGCCCAAGATCACTCAATTCTGACGTCATTAAGGCACTCAAATGTCCATTAAACGTCTTATGATCGAGAGAAGCTTTCCAAACCGTCCGATCAAAATAGTTCATATTCTTGCATTAACTGCACCCAGAGTACTATAAATAAAGTCACATCCCTCATGAAGAGGAGGAAGCCTAGAGAGAGCCTGAGGTCTTGAGGAGAAGCTACAACTCAGCACTACCGACGACCGTCGTGACCGCAGCCGACCTCCGTCGTCGATCACCGCTGATCTTAGACGGCCACCGCCTACCGTCGTCAACCACCACTGAATGTTGTCAACCTCCAGTTACCGTCATCAATCACAACCAACCAGACGACGTCAGTCGACATTATAATCTGAGAAATATAGTTACCATTTCCCGTCTGTGGGACAAGAGATTTCTATAATCATCAATTAATAGTGGATTTCCGCAACTGAACCAGACCCCGTGGTTCTTCCCTAACGAATTTTCCACGTAAAAACTTTTGGAGTCATCACCGTTTTTTTCTATTTCATCTGTGTGTGCTGAACTTTCGTATAATGTTAAGATGATAATTTGTTAATCTACTGCCGCAAATTTTCTAGCACGCATCACATAGATAACACGTACACTTTGATTTTTTTTTTGTATTTATACTGTACATGAAAAATATGTCAGCGTGAATCTCGAAGCAATTCGAGAGCCTAAAAAAATGTAACGTGATAAAGCTGGACCCACCGGAAAAAGATCTGGCGGGCCAGAAGACTATTCGACTTACGCTAGCCAAAGATCATTAGAATTGATCAGATGATACATGTCTAAACGACTCATCCTGATGTCAGAGACCAGCGAGGGTTTCCTTTGAGCAATCAAGGAGTCACGAGCCTCAACCTCATTTAGCGGGATCTCTTCACCCAATGGCTAAACTATCCATCGAGTTGCGATAACTCACCCACTGCTTGATAACATAGTCTTACTCCATCGGCAAGGATTCCCTCCGACGTGAATTGAGAGTTATTGGTTAATTTCAAGCGAATGAATCAGTCCCCCTAGCTAACTTCAGAAATTTAGTTGATCGCCCCTACCTGAAAGATCAAACCGGTCGATGCTCCCTATCCATCCGACTGACCGAATCGCCTCACCTCACCAACCCATATGACCGAGCCGAAGAACAGCAAAGCTCTGTGCCCATAAGGGTATAATCCTGAGAATAATTTATACATACCTTATTTAAATAGGGGCATAAAAATAGCTTTAATTCTTGTACCCCTTTGTTTATAAATAGATGATCATTTCATGAATAAAGAGTTACTCAATTCTCTAACTTAACCGTTCATCACAGCACTCCTCTTTATCTCTTTCTCTCTCTTATTGCCCTACACTATATTCCTTGGGCGTGATTCATAGGACAAACTTGAATTCAATATATACTATCCAAATCATTCATATCACATCAAAGTATCATTATTTTAACTTTTATTTTTAAATTTTATGTTAAAATTAAAGAAAAATTACATTTATAGCACGTAATTCTTATGTATTTACATATCTTAAATCTAAACATTCATATTTAGACATATAACGCTTTGCTATTTAATTGAGAAAACTCTAATTAGATCAACTAATATTATGTAATTAGTGCACTAATATTATAGCGGGTAAACCCCCAAGCATTTTCTCTTCATGCCAACCAAATTTTACCTCAGCTTAATGTCACCTCCCAAAAGAGCCCTTATGGGTGGTGGGCAGCCCAGGACTTAAATACTGTTTTTCGGCCTTACACCTAGCCGATGTGGGACTATTTGTCTGTGACATTAAGCTGTTCGCCGTCTACGTATACTTCAACGACGCAGTAAAAAAAAATGTTTTTGCAAAATAAATTGATATTTCTGCAAAAAAGGTGGAAATTAAATAAACAATTACAATTATTTTTTGATGTTAGATGCAAATAATTGTTGAGCTAATTTTTAAATAAGTGTAGAAAATTAAGCAGCATTTATTTTACAGAAATAAAATTATATTCAATCTATATTAATAATCTGAATCAAGCTGACCTTTTAGAGCAGCATACGGTACAAAATAAATGCATTTGATTTAAAGTGAACGGAATGTAGTTAAAATGTAACTATTTTGTAAATTGATTATGTCAAATCGTACCCATGATAGCTTCATAAAACATAATTAATTGTGCTAGCATATTCGATGTGAAATTTACATAAATCCCACACAATTCTTATATATTTACATATGTAACATCAATGCTTTCATTTTTATATTTATAACACTTTAATGTCATAAACCTACGAGCATTATGTTATGTATGTAATATGACAATTCAGGTATTAGATATATAAATATATAAGAGTTTAATAATTAGAAGAAAATCAACATAATGGAATTGAAGGATAATTTATGTTCTTAAAGGGAAAATGTACATGTATACCACACAGTTTTTATGTATTTACACGTACCACCAAAATTTTATATCTACACTTATAATATCTCTGTGCCATAAACTTATGCATGAATGTATATATTTCAATATTCCCTTCTCTCTCAATTAATGGTCAACTCAATCTAACTCATTACCCCAAGAGGACTATTTTAGACATATATATATACATATATAATAAATGTATATTATAAAAAGCTGTATGTTTCGATGTTAAATTTAAATAAACCGAAAATATATTTCCTATGCATAATTAAATAAATAAATAAATAATCAGATACCCCAAAACCAACCCAACATGCACTTTAAATCTCTCAAAAGATAATATATATGATTGAATCAGCATCTAAAAACTAACTAAAATTGCTTTGTAGCGCATGCATGTTTGCATTACAGAAGATAATGTATTATACATAGACTGATTATTCTCTGTTATCATGATTCCATATGCACTTAAGATAGCCAGACATGCCACCATCCTTAATAAATTCTAGATGCTTCTATCCATAAGCATAAGATCTGTTGAAAACATGTACAACATCGGCTTTTTATTAATTATCATCTCATTTTTTTTATTAAATAAAGATTAAATTCCTTAATCATCATCTACAAGTTAGTATGAAAGTTATTGAAGGAATGAAAAGAGAGTGATGAATAATTAAATGATCATAAAGTTGTCATTATGGAATACTTAAATGGTATGGAAGGTCGGCACTCTTTGCACTTTCAGTATTTCGTCGCCTTCGGTTTGGGGCTGTATTTATAAACTAATTACAATGATTAATGTTATTAATTGGAATTGTAATAAAAGGCTAGTCTAAGCCATTATATATGTGTGTTTGTGTGTGTGTGTGTTGAGAAATTAGGGCGAAGAAAAACAGAAATCGACACAAATCCAGAAGAACACAAAGAGATTTAACGAGGTTCGGCAAAGATGTCTACATTCTCGGGAGCAGAGTGGCGGCTTTTCCTTCAATTCCAAAAAAAGCGTACAAAATTCTCTCTAAGGTTACAAACACGACAAATATATATAACCCTAGAGTACAATGTGTAATTATAAAATTACCCATGTACCGTACCGCGGGGGAAACACCCCCACACCCCCAACCCACATAACGAAACTCCTCCCGATTGGACAGATTCTTCCGCTTTGCCTGCTGCTCGCTCTATTTCACTCCAGCATCTGTACCTAACAATATGATGAATCATGATGGCTCTATTTCTGTATATATTTGTGGGATCTTGATTTAGACTTTTTTTGTTAAGAAAAAAATTTATATCCAAAGCAAGGTTACATCATTACACAATGCAAATTTGGCAAGTTGCGCGAGTACTTTACAGTAAAAATGAATTAGTTGCCTCTTTTTTTTTCTTTTAATGAGTTTGAATAAACTTTTTAGGCAGCCTTCATATATGTATATAACTATAATCCAAGATCATGAAGTCAATGAAATGAATTGCCTAACTAATTTGTACCGTTCTCCATGCCATTTTTTTCTGAACCTGATTTCAGTTGGGTGTGAGATACCAGTCAAACTAGAGAGAGAGAGAAAGAAGGTGTCAGTATAATGCATCTTCAACATAGGGTTACATAACCAAAGTGATATTTTAGTGGCAACCTAAAGTTGAAATTTTCTTCTGCTTGATTGTGGATGATTTGCAAGACTAATTAGAATTTGATGGTGAAAATTAGTTGAGCCATGAATTGAGGAAGATTTGGAGTTTAAAAAGCTGAGATTGACATGAGAATTGTGAGGGGATTTTGTTGATTTTAAAAGTTATAAGACCCCTGGGATTCTCTACTGCTTCAATGTTTATAATGTGAAATTAAATTGAATCATGATATATTCATGAATTATGGAGAGTATTATAGCACTTTAAACAAAATTATTGTTGAGGAATTAAGGTCAAGAAAGCGCAAGAATCATAGAAATCAAGAAGAAAACACAGAGATTTAACGAGGTTCGGCAATTTGTCTACATCTTCGAGAGCAGAGCGGCGACTTCTTAGATTTCACGAAAAAAGGTATAAAATATCCCTTTTAAGGTTACAATACAATATATTTATATAACCCTGACGTGTAATATGTAATTACAAAATTACCCTTGTACCGTACCACGCGGGTGTTGCCCCCACACTCACAACCCACATAACAAAACTCCCTCACACGAGCCATACCTAACAATTATTTAGAAATATTCTTCATTCTTATTAAGCATGGGAGCACTACATCTCATCCTCACATTATTGAAAAGTGACAGGAACATCCTAACTCTGAGTTGGCCTAATCAATCCTTGAGCTATAATTTAGTAAAATAGCCAACTAGTATCCTTTATTAGATGTGATATGATGTTTGCTGCTAGTGATGAAATTTGCAATAATCCTAACAAAGTTAATATATCGAAAACCTGATGGCAACATTATCCTAATGTTTATGGATACCTTTATAGATTTAAATTACTATCTTCAAAAGGTAAGGCTAGGGTGAGCCAAAGAGGAATATGTTAAGATTTATGTGCTTAATTTCTCTCACAAAATTTTACAATTTCATAGCTTTGTGAAAGTTATGTTCTCAACATGATCTAAGTCTAGTCTAAGATCAACAAAAAATCATTTGATTGATTTTTAATTTAATTTAATTTTTTTTTAATTTATCATCGTAAATATTTATTCATGATTTCAACCCAAAACAAGTTCATAAGAAGAAAATATCTTAATGCAGTTTTAATAATGTTTGGATCCTAATTCTCAAACAAGATGTATGTATATATATTATAGAAGATATAAAGTTATTTTAAAAGTATGGCACAATATCAATACTAAATTGTGGTGTTCGGTTGTATGGTGATCTTGCTCGGTATCTTTTCGCAATGTCGAACAGGGCGGTCGGTTGTGAGGTGGTCGTTCGGTCCGGACACAGGGTTGGTCGGTCGAATGTGATCAACCAGTTTTTTTAGTAGTGAGCCTTGGCTCATTTTCTTTTATGCTCAAGCCATGTAGGGCTTGCCTGGTAAGTTCGTCGCCTCAGCTGGATCTCTCAATCTTGCAAGGCCTTAAGCGGATCTTGACATAGCCTACGCAGGGTATCCAACGCGACTCACTGTCATGATGATTCACACCTCACTTTAGCGGGTCTTACCACTATCAAGTGGGGAACCATCTTCAGATCTTGAAACTATCCAAGGTTTGGATACGCGGCTTCATGATTGGCCTTGGATGGTCACTTAATTGCTTACCTCAAAAAGAGACGCGTTCAGTAATCTAATTTTAATTAAAAAAATGATCGAATTTTAAAGAATATCTAAAATATTTAAGCCATATTCCCAGCCCTAGCCAACGTCACGCATCTATCACCAAAGGCATGTAAGCAAAAAGCATGCACTGCAATATTTCCAGACGCGGTTTTGCCTTTGAATTTTTGAATATTCTTCCACTTGTTGATCTGAGCAAAAGTCTCCTAATAATGGGAAATAGCTGTTCTCATCTATCTCTTCTTTCAAGACCATTCAATTTAATGCTTAGTTTCTTCTGAATTTTTCCCCCCTCATTTATCAAAATATCCAACCACTCTTGCATGGTACTGCTATTCACTCTTCAACTTGTAATATTAACTTATTTAAAAAAAATTAAAAAAAAAAAAATTGGTCAGATTACTTCCAATTTAATTTAGTTGTATTTGACTCAAACTATTAGCAAGTTGCATTTTTATTATATTTAAATATTATATATATATAATATATGAGATTATATTATTTTTATTTACAGAAAAATTCAAGAATAATGAGGATAATTTATTATGAATGCATGGTGAAATAGTGAAAATATGGACAATTGTATGTACTTAATAGAGCAAATATTGTAAGAAAATTGATGTGATTTAGTTTAAAAATATCACTTAAAAATTTTTAATGTAATTATTATTTTCTTACAAATATAGCAGTTATTCGTATTACTAAAACCTTAATAAAAAGTTTTATATATCAATGGATAACCAGTCTTAATACGAAGATTTACATACATCCCACTCAATTTCAATGTATTTACTTATCTGACCTAAAAACTTCAATTTTTACATGCATGCCAACTGNATGAGTCGATTTTTAAGGTTATTTTTATAAAAATAAACTTAAATTTCCTTAGCTAATGTGATTTAGTTTAAGAATATCACTTGAAATACTAGGGTTGACAAATATTAATTTTTAATGTAATTATTATTTTCTTACAAATATAGCAGTTATTCGTATTACTAAAACCTTAATAAAAAAGTTTTATATATCAATGGATAACTAATCTTAATACGAAGATTTACATACATCCCACACAATTTCAATGTATTTACTTATCTGACCTAAAAACTTCAATTTTTACATGCATGCCAACTTACATATAGATGACAAGATGCATTCTACATTTTAGAAGTTAAAAGTGGTGGCATAAATGTAAGAAAAAAAGGATTTTAGATATGTAAATACATAGGAATTGAGATATTATTTAATAACAATATCTTCCAGGTAAANGACATATATATGACAAGATGCATTCTACATTTTAGAAGTTAGAAGTGGTGGCATTTTTAATGTCATATGAAATTTCAGGGTTAAGAAAAAAAAAAGGATTTTAGATATGTAAATACATAGGAATTGAGATATTATTTAATAACAATATCTTCCAAGTAAATGACTCAATCATACTGCTCCAAAGCACCACTATGAACGATTGAAAATGAACCACCCATGCAGATTGGTTGTGGCATTGATATTCTTTCAAATATGAGGTGCATGCACGAGTCTTGATCTCCATGCATGAACGTACCTGTAATTGCCTCAACTTGGCTGCATGGGAGTTTGAATGGCGTACAATTCGAGTACATCAAGTGGCTCATTGGAGATAACATTACCTGTGGTGTCCGTATAAGTGGCTAATACGAGAAAATATTATGCGTAGAATTTGCACATCCAGACATCCAAAATAAGAAACCATACCTCCCATATGATACGTTGTTTGAAGATTGCTATTATTTGCAGATTATGATTATGACTTTATATTCTCTTATCTCCAATTCATACATGTAGGCCTGTTTAATAATATAAATATTGGAGTTTTAGTGCTTGTGTGTCATGCTTATTTCAAGCAGACATACTACTCACAGTCCAGTTGATGCTACTACATACTTCTACATGCATGACTTTCAGCACCATGGTTGCGACAAATTGATATTAATGTGTTGTTTAAAATTGGAAGCTATGAAGTTTGGGATCTAAAATTGTTTGAGCGGGCCAAGAGAATCTTGGAAATTGGGATGTNTGTAGAATTTGCACATCCAGACATCCAAATAAGACACCATATCTCCCATATGATACGTTGTTTGAAGAGGGCTATTATTTGCAGATTATGATTATGACTTTATATTCTCTTATCTCCAATTAATACATGTAGGCCTGTTTAATAATATAAATATTGGAGCTTTAGTGCTTGTGTGTCATGCTTATTTCAAGCAGACATACTACTCACAGTCCAGGTGATGCTTCTACATACTTCTACATGCATGACTTTCAGCACCATTGTTGCGACAAATTGATATTAATGTATTGTTTGAAATTGGAAGCTATGAAGTTTGGGATCTAAAATTGTTTGAGCGGGCCAAGAGAATCTTGGAAATTGGGATGTACTAAGATGCATGCATGAAATTTTTATCTAATGAAGCCTGATAAATACAAAATAGGGCATTCAATGATGCATGCCGCGTTGAGTGGAGGAGGCAATTAGGTCAAAGATTGAGGATAAAAATTAACAATGATTTAATTAAGTGACATGATCTTAATTATGTTAGATCAAATATTCATGGAATATATATATAGCGTCACGTATTCAGATTAGTTGGTCGGGCATCTACTTGTCAGTTGTAAGTCCCATCTGGTCTGAGGTTCGATTCCCCCCGAGTATAAGGTGTGGTACTCAAATTATTAGGCGCATGAGAGATGTTTGGGGCTCGTATAATAGCCTGCGGCCATTCATCACAAACACATACACACACATACACACAAACACAATCAAGCATGAATCTCAATACATTTTAAATAATAGATATGCCGAATTTATATTTATGATCATCTAATATCTTATATTAATAGATTTATAATCAAATTGAGCCTCTTGACAATATAAGCCTAATTAATGACACTAAAAGTGATCCAATTCGAGTCCAGTCAAGTAAGATTTAACACTTGAAGAATAATCTAAGGCTTTGGTGAATTAATGGAAAGACCAAAAAACCTAACTTTGGTGTGCTTATATTCAAATGGAGCGGCTCAATACTAGGAATCCAACATGAGCAAAAAAAAATTAATTGTNAAAAAAACCTAAATTTGGTGTGCTTATATTCAAATGGAGCGGCTCAATACTAGGAATCCAACATGAGCAAAAAAAAATTAATTGTGAGGCCAATAAAGCACTTTAATATTAAAAAAATGATATTTGATCAAAAATTTCAACACAAACAGTTCTATTGAATATATTGGTAGGTTGGACCAATTTATCAAAATATAAATTTGAAAAACTATAAATAGCTCCCTATTTAATATGAAAGGAAGGGAAGAAGAGAAGAAAGAGCTGGCAACAAAAGTCTAAGCAAATAAGCACCAGCTATTATCAATTACCACAAGGGATTATTGCAACTCAGTGCAAATTGTTGTAGCCACCTACAACTAATGTTTTTATAGCCATACTACAGCTCTTGCAACCATCAACTACATTTTTTGTGGCCAAATTATTAANGCAACTAATGTTTTTATAGCCATACTACAGCTCTTGCAACCATCAACTACATTTTTTGTGGCCAAATTATTAANTCGATTTTTAATTGTTGATGTAATTATTATTTTTTTACAAATATAGCAGTTATTCGTATTACTAAAACCTTAATAAAAAGTTTTATGTATCAATGGATAACTAGTCTTAATACGAAGATTTACATTACATCCCACTCAATTTCAATGTATTTACTTATCTGACCTAAAAACTTCAATTTTTACATGCATGCCAACTTACATATAGATGACAAGATGCATTCTACTTTTTAGAAGTTCAAAGTGGTGGCATTTTTAATGTCATATGAAATTTCAGGGTGGCATAAATGTAAAAAAAAAGGATTTTAGGTATGTAAATACAGGAGTTGAGCGGTATGCATGTAAACGCACCAAGTTAATAACTCAATCATAACTGCTCCAAAACAACATTATGAACGATTGAAAATGAACCACCCATGCAGATTGGTTGTGGCATTGATATTCTTTCAAATATGAGGTGCATGCACGAGCCTTGATCTCCATGCATGAACGTACCTCTAATTGTCTCAACTTGGATGCATGGGAGTTTGAATGGCGTACAATTCGAGTACATCAAGTTGCTCATTGGAGATAACATTACCTGTGGTGTCCGTATAAGTGGCTAATAAGAGAAAATATTATGTGTAGAATTTGCACATCCAGACATCCAAATAAGAAACCATATCTCCCATATGATACGTTGTTTGAACGTGCGGTTGACCGCATATAATAATTTCTCCTTCAATCGTTTCACATTTTACAGGTTTTACACTAAACCTGAATTTTAAATTATTTTTACAACATTTCTCGCATATTTTCTCAACATCTAGGTTTCTTAAATGATTGGAGATACTTATATTACAAGCGAGAAGAATATTATTATGATTATTGTTCTCAACATAATGCCTTGATACCAAGTTATTGAACGTATTTGCCTTCTTTTCATCTATGTATGGTTGAACTTGTGAAAATGAGGGCTATTATTTGCAGATTATGATTATGACTTTTATTTTATTAATGGATGGGATGCTCTCTTATCTCCAATTAATACATGTAGGCCTGTTTAACAATATAAATATTGGAGTTTTAGTGCTTGTGTGTCATGCTTATTTCAAGCAGACATGCTACTCACAGTCCAGGTGATGCTTCTACATACTTCTACATACATGACTTTCAGCACCATGGTTGCGACAAATTGATATTAATGTATTGTTTAAAATTGGTAGCTATGAAGTTTGAGATCTAAAATTGTTTGAGCGGGCCAAGAGAATCTTGGAAATTGGGATATACTTAGATGCATGCATGAAATTTTTATCTAATGGAGCCTGATAAATACAAAATAGGGCATTCAATGATGCATGCCGCGTTGAGTGGAGGAGGCAATTAGGTC
>JXCR01120894.1:41865-56927 GCA_002079205.1 Phalaenopsis hybrid cultivar
ATATATATATATATATATATATATATATATATATATATATATATATATATATATATATATATATATATATATATATATATAGCGTCACGTATTCAGATTAGTTGGTCGGGCATCTACTTGTCAGTTTGTAAGTCTCCTCTGGTCTGAGGTTCGATTTCCCCCGAGTGTAAGGTGTGGTACTCGAATTATTAGGCGCATGAGAGATGATTGGGGCTCGTATAATAGCCTGCGGCCATTCATCACAAACACACATACACACACACACACACAAACACAAACAAGCATGAATCTCAATACATTTTAAGTAATAGATATTCCGAATTTATATTTATGATCGTCTAATATCTTATATTAATAGATTTATAATCAAATCGAGCCTCTTGACAATATAAACCTAATTAATGACACTAAAATGATTCAATCCAAGTCCAATAAAGTAAGATCTAACGCTTGAAGAATAATCTAAGGCTTTGGTGAATTAATGGAAAGACCAAAAAAACCTAAATTTGGTGTGCTTATATTCAAATGGAGCGGCTCAATACTAGGAATCCAACATGAACAAAAAAAAATTAATTATGAGGCCAATAAAGCACTTTAATATTAAAAAAATTGATATTTTATAAAATGTTTCTACACAAACAGTCTAATTGAATGTATTGGTAGGTTGGACAAATTTATCAAAATATAAATTTCAAAAACTATAAATAGCCCCCCATTTAATATGAAAGGGAGAGAAGAAGAGAAGAAAGAGCTGACAAATCAAATATAACTCGTGAAGAAAAGTATAAGCAAATAAGCACCAGCTATTATCAATTACCACAAGGGATTATTGCAACTCAGTGCAAATTGTTGTAGCCACCTACAAATAATGTTTTTATAGCCATACTACAGCTCTTGCAACCATCAACTACATTTGTTGTGGCCAAACTATTAATATATAGTTATAATTGACAACTTGTGTAATCTCGTTTTCCACAATTCATTAGAAAAGTAGATATTGTACTTTCAATTTCTGAGTGGATTAATTGACTGGCTATACACTGTAGTTTTTTTCGGGATTTTTCCACTAAAAAAAAATGAAATGTCTATTGCATTTCTATATATGTGTGGGCTAGAAAATTATATTGAGATAAGACTTAACATATTTCTATCACTGAGAAATTCCTAATACCCAACAAAAGGAAATCACTTTTATTAATGATTATATTTTTAAGCTTGAAGGTATTAGGAAATAAAGCTGGCCTGATGCGAGATTCTTTGTGATGACAAATAAAGAAAGAGTTTATCATAAGAGAAAATTATTTTGGTGGGGTTAATTAAGATTCATTAGCATTATAGAAAAACAAACACCTTTAAACTAAGAATTTATGATTTTACAGATGATAGGTCTTGAATTGCAAATATGGCTAAAATAGCTTATGACAATGCTCTTTCCATAAATACAGACCTTGGTAAAGTGATTCATGGGTATTTGACACAATAATTCTTGTAATGGGTCATATAAAACTCTTAACTTCTAATTTTAAGCACTAAAATAAAAATATGATCACGAAAAATAATAGTTATATAAGACTCTTATATTTTTTGGATGCTCTTTTTTTAGGGATGTGGTGATCTTCAAGGCTTATATGTGGCTTTATAGTTGCTATTGATAATATGATAGATAAAGGTTTTTTATGTGTTGTAGGGCGCAATATCCAAAGTTGCTTCAATTATCTTGTTACTTATATTGAGGCATCATGCCTTAGGAAAATAAGTGATCCAAAGTTTTAAGTCTAATAAAAAATTTTCATGAAAACTAAAGTATATATATTATTCCTAAATGTCTTTATGAATACTAACAATATTGATATTCAAAAGAGAAGTGGGGAAGGGACGGAATTATTTTATGGGTTGGGCAAAATCACAAAATATATAATTTATTTTAAGTATTAGACAAAAAATGACTATTTATTACATATGGATAACAATAATGTATGTGTGGATTTGATGTATTTAGACTGTTCTCAGGTGGTAAGTACATCCTAAATACATCTTAAAGATAATCCGTATGTAATAATTTTTCCCATACAGGAGGCATGTAGCATATAGGGAAATACATCCTGACGAACTCTGAGCTGAATTCTCTCAATCAATCTCTACTCTGAATGCTCCTCATTTTGACATAGAAGTCTATGCTATGATTTGGGGCTCCCCTCCTCTCTTCCTTTCTGATCTCACTAATTTCATATCTATAATAACTTGATTAATAACTAAAAACCAATCTTTCTTCTTCCTCCGCTTGTTCTTTGGAGTAAAAATTTCATTTTTAGTAGTAATTGGGTGGCCGATCACTATTAACGGTAATATTTTTTGAACTTATTTCATTAAACTTATGAAAGCTAATGGAATGTTGACTTAGATGAATGGGAAACTATAAAGATTATTAAATATCATATTTATTCACATGATTTACTCCCTTACAAATTCCTAGAAATGAGATATTCTTTTGATCATTCAAAAATGTGTCTTTTGCGTATCAATCACTAAAAACTTTAAATATAAAATCTCGGTCATCTAAACTTAAAATTAACATTTCAACCACCAAAAATTTTATGTATTTTTAAAACAATACATCACGTCAACTATCCCTAAGCAATTGTTGTAACATCAAATCAATAAAAAAATGTGCCAATACATCAATTTTTAAGAAATTGTGTTTAATGAAATTTAATGCAATATGAAATGTGTTTTCCTTAAGAAGAAGGCAAGTTACTAAAAGAAGAAGGATAGCAAACCCATCGTCCCTGTCAATCATAAACCATTAAGCAGTTGTGAATCCAAAGGATAGAGATGGTGAAGGAAACGGCCAAGCGTTGGGTTTGAGCGGCGCTTTCTTCTCCCCCACCATTACTAATCAAGCAACAATGGAGTTTTGAGTGTGAAGGAGCAACAATGGCGTTTTCTCAACAATATCTAACATGTATATTGTAATTTTTACATACAAAACATCTTACCTATGGATTAAAAGATGTATTTTGTTTTTTAAAAATTTAAAGAGTGATATTTTTTGATGTGATATGAAAGATTTAGATGATAAAATTGTAAAAATTGAAGTTCAAGCGTTGATATGTAAATACATAAGCATTGAAAACGAATTTTAGCAAACGACCTCAAGCACTGGCTCAATTCATTTGCATTAATATGTTTAAAATAAGCTAGCTCGAGCTCAAACAATTCATCTCATGAGCGATATTTCTATGAAGTTTGGTTCAAGGCTTTACAAAAGTCAAGTTTTAAGCAACTTATGCTGGAGAAATACTAAACCTCTTTGGTGACAACAATTGAGATCTCAATTGACATGATGTTAGAGATACTAATTATGTCATGGAATGTTATATATGATACATATGTTATGAAATATGTTTATGAAAAAAACGGTTAGCTACAATGACTCTGGTGGATAAAAAAATATTATATACAGAAGCATAGCACTACTCAGCTTTTACACTTCCATAATGAATTGACAACACCTCAAGTATATTAATTTCTACTCCAATTAAGTACATGAGGGGGAGAGAGAGAGAGAGAGAGAGAGAGAGAGAGCAAAATGTGCAATCTTCTTCCTTTGCACTTCAATGAAGCTGCAAGCTCAACGGCCATGGAGGAGCTTATTTAATTTGATCGCCATCAAGTAACTCTTTGGAGCCCAATGGGGAAAGCTTCGGATTGGAACGATTGTTAATGGTTGAGAAGTTTTGTGTGACATCGTACTAAGAAGCCTTTAACGTGGATATAAAATGATTTGTTTTGTTAATTTTAATATATATATATATATATAATTAATGGTTTTGTCACCTTCATTTGTACAAATTTGTTTCGATGTATAATTTGTATAGAAAATTCGTGGAGTATAAATATAGCTCATGTCTTTAAATTTTGTCCAAAGTTGTATGTACAAATATGAGTATACATATTTTTTTCACTTGCTAAATCGAGCACGTTTGCCGAAGTGGTTGAATCGATCCTATCTATCGATCTGATTGTACTCCTCATCTTCAAAGAGACTGTCTAGCCTTTTGTGGGAGGGCAGCTATGAAAAAAGGTCATCATGACTAATAAGAACATATTTCAATCCTTTTTTTTTTTTTTTAAACATAAATCGGCTCTCATTTTATTAACAAAAAAAATAATAATAAAATCGGAAAATATGTCATAACTCACACACCCTACAAAACGCCAATAAAAAATTTAAAAAAAGTCCTCTTTCCAAAAAAAAAATAAATAAAACACAGCCATCAACTAAAAATACAAAACACCAAAGAAAAGACAAAAGAAAAGAAAAAACCAAAAAATAATTAAGAAACATCCAAAAAAGCAAACTGATCCAAAACAACAGAAATAGTTTTGGAAATCATAGCATAATTCAAATTAGATCCAATTTTAGTTGCCCAATTAGCCACCAAGTTCCCTTCTCTCTTAGTATGATCCCATATGATACGTAAGTTCTTGGACAAATCCTTAATTATTTTCATCTGCAGATTAACACTCCAATGATGCTCGTCATGAAATCTGCTCTGCTTCCATAAAATTAAAGAATCAGTTTCAAAAACAATAAATTTTCATCCAATTTTCTTAGCCACCTGAAGACCAAAAATCATTGCATCAGCCTCTACAACCAGAGAGAATAGAACCCCATAGAGTCACGACAAACTCCCCNTCAATAATTTCCATAATTATTCTAACAATTGTATGACAAATGGTGCCATTAAACTCAAACATAGTCTGCTGATAGAGCTCAATGAGCCTTCTAAAGAAAGACAATTGTCTTTAGCACAATCATAGCCCGCAAGAAAGAAATTATTATGTGTCGAGTGTCTATGCATGCAGATTTTGTCTGCATGCTTACTTCGTACGTAATATTCTCTCCCTGTAAGGACACATTGAGCATAGATTTTGATTATGCATGCAGGGAAATAACAAATGGGTTTTGTCTTTTAATTTTGTTTTTTTTTTCCTGAATTTAATCTAATAGAATAAGGAAAGATTTAAATATGTTCCACTCATTTCTTATGTATTTACAAATCTAAAAACAAAAACTTCAATATTTTCATATATGCTGCAATTTGCAATGATTTCATTCATATCATTCATATGCTCATTTAGATGGTATTACTTCATTTTTTTTTAATTAGGTGAATATTTATTTCAATTAGGTTTCTTTCTTTGTTACAGTTAAAGATGAAATTAAGGGTCTGTTTGGGCTGTTGCAGCTGTTTGAAAAAGGAGTTGTGAAGCTGCTGCAGAAGAACTGTTATTCAAAAAACTGCAGTGACTATTACAACTTTATTTTAATTTTAAAAAGTTAGAAGTGACAATCACCACACTTTAACAGTTCAAGTTGAAAAAAAAACAATTTTCTACCAGCAAAATTTCTAGAAAACAGCAAGAAAGTAATTCCTAAAAAAATATGTGGTTGCGGTGCGAAAAGCAAAACAGCTAAAAAGTTGTCTGAAACGGATCCTAAGTATTTCTTTCATTTTTCAAATGGATTAAGGCAAACTTGATTCATTTTGTTAAGAAAAACTTTTACTCTGTATTGGATTTAGGGGTGCTACCCAAAAAGAAAGAAGTATAGTTGTGATACATGTTTTCCTCATTGAGGAGCGAGCTACCTATTGGGTTCTGGTGCTTAACCCTCTTTCTGATAGTCTGGTCTCACTCCTCCGATAGAAACTCGTCATCCTTCCAGGGATCGAGGATCAACTTTCAGACTAGATCAATCAATCAACAAAGTCTAGCCAGTCGAGTCAGTCATGTCGACTTGAAGCCAATCAAGCTCAGCAAACAGGCAACAACGACTCAGTCTAGCCAACCAAACTGGTCTTACCAAGCTAAAGTCATATTAACTCAGCCGATCGAGCCAAGAGCAGCCAAAAAATAGGCTCATATATATAAGAGACCTAAAAGATCATGTACAACCCCCATTAAATCAAGGGTAGAAACATAATATCATTATATTGTACCATCTCTCATACAAATAGAGAGATCATTTTATAATAATTGGCTAATAGATAAAACGTATTACTATTCATTGTTATACACTCTTCTTTTTGTCTCTCTTTCTCATTTCTTACGCTCTATTCTCTTGACGCGTGAACAGATAAAATTAAAATAAGACATTTTTCTATGACATGTTCGCACCTATTCTTACTTAATAATAGTTCATTTAATAAATAAAAGTTCCATTTTTTTCTCCGATACTTTCAGTGAACATGCATACCAAAATATTGGTTAAAAATNATTGATCTGGCAGTTTCAACAAAACATTTTCATTTGAAAATATTGAGGAATGACATGACTAAGTCTATGCATTTAAGGTTCAACTTTGATGTATGCGGGCTTTAAATTATACATCACTATATGTTATTACAATGCATTCTTAATCACAATTTCAACCAACTAAGATGAGTAGTATTATTTTTTCCTTTAAAATGGAGGTCAAGAATTTAAATCATATGTATCAATATTTTAATATATAGACTATATGACATAAATGTATAAATATGTCATATAATATTTGGTCAAATAATTGCTAGAGTGTGTTAGATTAAGTCAATTGAGAAATAACATAATTACCAAATAAATGACTCTCATGATTATAATACACTATCATATTATAAGAATATTATTACCAACTTTATCTAGAGTATATGAAAATCAAAAGATTGCACCCAATTCCTCTCCCCACTCCATCCCTCCTTCACTTCTTAATCATTGAACCCTACTAATTTTTAAGAGTATTGACTAACCTTACCTCTCTCTCTTAGCCATTGCTTATATGTTCAAAATACCTTTCCTTCTCTACATACATCTTTTCCTCCCATTCCATGCTTGAAGCCTTCCCTTAGTACCTTAGTTCTTAACTTAAAACCAACAGAGATATTGCAAGCATGTTTGAGAAATTCTCAAAGGCACTCTCTCAACTAGAAGTATCTCCATAGTTAAATTGTTAATTAAAAGAGTTCACTGTTTTTTAATTAATATTAATGAGCAAATTTCAAATATATATTGGATAGAGGGAAATAATGTTATAGTACTTTTTTATCACTTAAGAATTTCTTGTAGTCCTCATGAGACTTTCTCTTGTGATTTTTTATCATACTTACTTAAAATTTATCTAACCAATCATATAAGTAGAATCATTGGTAGAGTTTTTTGTAAAATAACATTTATTTTGATGAAATACTATAGGAAAATGTTTGAAGCCTGGTGGCTTCATCTCACAGATATTTATTATCTTTCAAAAACTTATTAATCCACAACTTATACTTATATTATATAATTTTTCCTCAAAATTTATAAGGTGTCATGTATGGCGTTAAAAAAATGTTTTTATAACCTTATTCTTAATAATATGGTTGCCAATAGTTTGGCTAAGTCTAGATTAATTTTTATGTATTTTGTTCAGCATTGTCATTCTCCCTCCTTTTTTTCATCTTAATCAAGCTACTATTTTATTCAAAATGGGGACTTGTTATTAATATCCTTGCTCTCTATAATGAGCTTATCAATAATTTATTTTTGAATAATACCCCGCTCTCTTTTGTATAAACATTAATCTTTCAAAAGTATAAGATAATGTCAATAGCAAAACTCTAATTTATATGCTCATTTGATTTATGATGTTGATTGTTTTTCAATTGACAGTGTTGAAGGTAACACTCTCTACTCATTTCATATGATCTTCTTTAGGCTTCAAGCTAATTATACCAAACCAAAAATATGTTTATCTACTTATTTTAAGAACAATGGTCATCTTTATAACATCTTTAGCATAAATTTAGATTTTTTTCCAATAAAATATTCGAGTATGATTTTTACAACTTTTAGGTACTTTGTTAAAGCTTATCGTTCTATTTTTTTTTATATATACTTAAAAATTAGTTCTCTAATTATAAACTTAAGCTTCTTTCTCTAACTAGCAATTTTAGGTTGATTATGTCAAACATTATGACTCACATTGCATATTGGTTTAGCTATGAGTCTTCCCTATAAATTGTACTATAATGATCTATTACACTCTCCTCCTAACTTCATTTTATGTTAATAGTATTAAGAGAAAGCACATCATTTAACTGCAAAAGAATCACTATTTCGAGAGATAAATTAGATACTAGTCTCTTTTTAACATTGACTTTTAACATTATTTGTAAGATGAAAAAGAAAATGCATATTTATTATCATGATAATTGAAGTGACGCTCGCTGTACGATAACAAAAATAATAAATACAAAACCAATACTTTATCCTATTGAGTGAGGTTGGCTCCATGAACCTATTCTCTTCATTGTCGGGTTCCAAGCCCTGGATGCAAAAAAAATGGAGGATAGTTTGTGTTAATTGATCAACAACCAATATAATAAATTAACAGTCCCAATCAATAGATGTTTGATCATGCAAGTCGGTTAAATACTTTTCTTTTTTTAAGGATTTGAAAGGCCGGGTTACAATAAAAAAAATAAAGCCTCCCATCCATTGAGGAAGTTTATTATGAAATTCACTTTAGATAAATAATAATAATAATAATAAAATCTTTGTTGGTAATTTGATTTATAAAAAATTAAATATTTTTTATATTCGCTTTGAAATAAATACAATATATAAATCAAATGATTACTCATATATTTGACTCAATTCAAAACTAAATTTTAAAAGTTTAGAAGACATCTTGAACTGTTTTTTGTTTTTTTCATTTATTTAAGTAGTTGAGAGTGCAATATATTTTTATTTAAAAGATATATACAATTTCTTATTTATTATGAAATTATATGCGGTTTATTTATTTATTAATTTTGGCAGGTTCAATGCTTGAATTTGACCTTTCGGAATTAATAGATTATTCATTTTGTTTCGAATTAATATTGTATACATAAAAGTATGTTCGCATGAATCTCAAAGCAGATGGGCGGCTTAGGAAGGAGATGCAGACGATCGAGGGTGGCTTTCGACGATCATTTCCAGATGAGTATAGCGAAGGAAGCAACTTACCCAAACGATTGATAGAAAATGTTTAGAGGAAATCTCAAAGGGTGGTAATCAGCCTTAAGGACGATCAATTGGGAGCACTCTTTCGGACCACATATCGACCTAACCAAGGTTTGTCAGACGATCGGCAACCCACATCGATCAAATAGGCCTTTGATTTTATAATATGCAAATAACTTTGTAATTACCAAAAAGTCCCCCCTAAAAGTTAGTCATGTGAGGGCTAATTTTAATTTTGTAATTTTTGGACATAGACCTATAAATAGGGGTTCATATTATGAAAAAATGACACCATTCTCTCTCTCTCTCTCTCTCTCTCTCTCTCTCTCTCTCTCTTAAGCACTTTCTAATAAAAAGTTTCATTCCTTGGGTGTGTTTCCCAGACATTCTTGGATTCAACAAATATATTGCACACTGCACCACATTTAGGGGAAGTAGTTTTGTCGTTCTGCGAAGCTCCTTTAAAAGTCAAGTTGATAGAACGGACATTGTCATCTGCGATCTGAAATGACAAAAAATTGTCTTTCTGTTGAAATAATTTCAGGAGACACTGCTTTATCAAACGAAAAACAAATCCACATGTCAGTATTCACTGCAACAGAACAGAGCTTTATTGCCGTCACAACTAAGACATTATATAAGTCAATTTAACATTTTCATTAAGAAAATGAAGAGCACCATTTTTGGCTAATTTTATGTTTTTTAAGTTCAAACTTTCAAATAAGGTGGCTATAATTTATACACCACATTGTTATTCTAATATATTCTTCGTTTAAATTACTACCATCATGAAATAAAATACGCAACATAACAATGAGTGTGAAGAAATTGAGACATATGGGTTGGAATGTTGGGAACAAAAATATTTTATCTTTAGAAAAAGAAATATATGAATTATGTATGATTTTCATGGGACCATATATAGGATATAAATGTAAATGAACCTACTTTTGTCTCCTTGCTGCATGCCAAACAGTCAAAATTTTCCATAATGGTTCTAACAATTTTATGAATGGTGCCATTAAACTCAAACATAATCAGCTGATAGAGCTCAATAAGCCTTCTAAAGAAAGAAAATGGTCTTTAGCTCAATCATAGCCCGCGAGAAAGAAATTATTATGCGTTGAGTGTCTATGCATGCAGATTTTGTGTGCATGCTTACTTCGTACGTAATATTCTCTCCCTGTAAGGACACATTGAGCATAGATTTTGATTATGCATGTATGTTCCTCGAGGGAAATAACAAATGGGTTTTATCTTTTAATTTTGTTTTTTTTTTCCCTCAATTTAATCTAATAGAATAAGGAAAGATTTAAATACATTCCACTCATTTCTTATGTATTTTCAAATCTAAAAACTAAAACTTCAATATTTTCATATATGTCATATTATTTATGCATATGAAGGTGTTTTTCATTTCTTTCAAGTTAAAATGGTGATAAAAATGATGTAAAACATTATGTCTTTACCATTATTCCTAAGAATATGCATGGATGCCAAAGCTGATTAGCTCTAGGCTCATTTCATTGTGTAATATTCTCTACAATGTCATAGTTGAACTTTTTTCTAATAAATATAAGCTAATTCTTATACTCAGTATACTTTTTATTCAAAAAAAGGACATCATTAATAATATCTCTCTTTTTCCATGAACTTATTAGCAATTTGAACTTTGAATTGTCATCTAATGTTTTTTGCATAAAGCTTGATCTTCAAAAATTATTACATGGTGTAATTTGCAATGATTTCATTCATATGCTCATTTAGATGGTATTACTTCATTTTTTTTAATTAGGTGAATATTTATTTCAATTATGTTTCTTTCTTTGTTACAATTAAAGATGAAATTAAGGGTCTGTTTGGACTGTTGCAGCTGTTTGAAAAAGGAGCTATGAAGCTGCTGCAGAAGAACTGTTATTCAAAAAACTGCAGTGACTTACAATTTTATTTTAATTTTAAAAAGTTAGAAGTGACAACCACCACACTTTAACAGTTCAGGTTGAAAAAAAAACAATTTTCTACCAACAAAATTTCTAGAAAACAGCAAGAAAGTAATTCCCAAAAAAATATGTGGTTGCGGTGCGAAAAACAAAACAGCCAAAAAGTTGTCTCAAACGGATGCTAAGTATTTCTTTCATTTTTCAAATGGATTAAGGCAAACTTGATTCTTTTGTTAAGAAAAACTTTCACTTTGTATTGGATTTAGGGCTGTTGCCCAAAAAAAAAAGAATTATAGTTGTCATATATGTTTTACTCATTGAGGAACGAGCTACCTATTGGGTTCTGGTGCTTAACCCTCGTTCTGATAGTCTGGTCTCACTCCTTTGATAGAAACTCCTCATCCTTCTAGGGATTGAGGATCGACTTTCAGACTAGATCAACTAATCGACAAAGCCTTGCCGATCGAGTCAGTCCTGTCAACTTGAAGCCAATCAAGCTCAGCAGACAGGCAACACCGACTCAGCCTAGCCAACCAGACTGGTCTTACCAAGTTGAAGTCATATTAACTCAGCCGATCGAGCCAAGAGCAGCAAAAAAATAGTCTCATATATATAAGAGGCCTAAAAGATCATGTACAACCCCCATTAAATCAAGGGGAGAAACATAATATCATTATATTGTACCATCTCTCATATAAATAGAGAGATCATTTTATAATAATTGGCTAATAGATAAAACTTATTACTATTCATTGTTATACACTCTTCTTTTTGTCTCTCTCTCTATTTCCCTCTTTCTCATTTCTTACACTCTATTCTCTTGACGTGTGAGCAGATTCGGATTTAACAAACAAAATCAAAATAAGACATTTTTCTATGGCATGTTCGCACCTATTCTTACTTAATAATAGTTCATTTAATAAATAAAAGTTACATTTCTTTCTCCAATACTTTCAGTGAACATGCATACCAAAATATTGATTAAAAATATAATACTTTATATTATTGGATAAGCACTAGGTTTAAATGCAAGAGTTAGTTACCCACATTCATAAAGAAATAAATAAATAAATACCTCTAGAGCTGCTTGACATGGTCATAAATCCACTTGGTACGACAAATCTTTTTCAAGTTTAGAGTAAATAAATTTAAAAAGCTACGATAGGGAGATGGTAGTATAAAATTACAATACGTTGCATTTGCATGCATACAACCCAATTCTTTAAGTATTTACATATCTAATTTTTTTGTTGAGTACCGATTTGTCCTTGAATCGCACCTTAAAGGTTAGAGTGTATAAAAGAGAGGGAGACAGAGAAAGAAAATAAATAATAAAAAGTTTTGTTTATTAGTCATTTCTCATAAAATTATCTCCTTATTTATATGTGATAGGGTATAATATATGATATTATATTTTTTTGTCACGTCTTTAATGGGACTGTTACCTGATATTTTTGTTATTTTACATGCATGAGTTTGTTGCTCAGTTGCCCTATGATTGAACCGGCTGGCTAGCAAGGTTTCGCTCGGTAAGGATGTTTTAGTTGGCCGATCGGCCATATTCAATTAGCTTTGGGTAAGCATGGGTAGCTTGGTTTGTTAGACTTTGTCGATCGGTTGATTTATTATAACTGTTAAGCCTCGATTCATAAATGAGGAGCTCCTTTCAGCAAAATGAGTAGGTTATTGAGCCTAGGGTGAATCATCGTATCTCGATAAATAGATCATTCCTTGACGAGTGGGTCTTCTATAAAGATAGTGAGGGTTGGTTGTATAGTTAATTCTTGGTATCTAATGAGAAATCCTTGGGGATGTCCATGGGTTAGCAGGTGATGATGAGGAACTGGGTTCTTTGCTTGGGTTGTATCTACTGATAGGTAATTTGATGTTTCCACTCGGTTTTTAGGTGGCTCTATTTTTACTCATGTACACCCAAAAATGGTCTAGACGAATCTTGAGACAATTTGATGGTCTAGATTAAAAGTGACAAAATCGAAAAGCATCCATTTGATGAAAAGTTGCAAGTATACCCAAAGACCACTGACTTAAGAGCCACTAGCCGACCGAATATTGGCGACTGAGTAGCAAATGATAAACACTCACACCAACTCTCCCAAAAAATCCCTCAAAGATTAGAAATAATAAAAAGGCTAATTGTAGCCTCTCTTAAAACCGACCGGCCATCCTCAAGCTGACTGGTTGCTTCTCTCAAATCTGACTGGCTTCCAAAGCTAAGATTGATAGGCATCCAAGCAGAATAGCCGACTGACACTTGCTCGGTCAACTGACTCGAGAATCCGCCAACCATAAAGTTTAGGCACACTAAGGAATCTCATAATAAGAATCAATTACAAATATGAAGTAGTGTGCTAAAGTAGGGCAGAGATACCTGCTATGAGCATATGGGGGCATATACTCGCAAGTGCACAACAGAATGCAAGTGCGAATGTGCTCATGCAGGCAGTGTGTAACAAATATGCAATAATGTGTCATCGGAATGTAATGATCGGTCAATCTGGTCGAGCAAGTGTAGGCTGATCGGTTGAACCGACAGAAACTATTGATCGAATCGATCGGATCAGTGGCGTCTGATCAATTGAGTCGATGAAGATGGTCGATTGGGTCTCGACCGACGAAAAATGGTCGATAGAGTCAATCAGGTCGGTGGCGATAGATCGATTGAGTCGACCAAAAGAGTTCATCGAGTTAATTAGGCCAATGTCAAGTGATTGATTTAGTCGACGAAGATGATCGGTCCAACCGATCGACCCTGTGGCGACCAATTGGTCAAACAGACAGAAACGGTCGATCAAGTCTATCGAGTTGGTGGCGGTCGATTGTTCGAGTCAACAAATGTGAACGGTCCATTCAATAAGATCGGTGGCAGCCTGTTCGTCGAACTGACAAAACAGTTGATCAAGTCGATTAAGTCGGTGGCGGTCGATCAATGGAGTTAACGAAGATAGTCAGTCAAGCCGATTGGATTGGTGGCAATCGATCAGTCGACTTGATGCAAACAGTCGATCAAGTCGATTGGGCCGGTGGTGGCTGATCGAGCAAGTCGACGAAGGTGATAGATCGAATCGAGCGAAATGTGCGGTCGTTCTATGATGCATGCAAAAAGTGGTATTTTTATGCATTTAAAAAAAAAATAATGCAATACACATTTAGCAATGCAAACTCATGCAGGAAATGGCACCCAATTGGTTTTGACGCGAATTAGGATCCTAATGATCTTACGGGATCTCTAAGGTCGAATGGTTATGGATTCATCAATCTATCGTCGTGTGAAATGACGATTGATTGCCTCCATTTGCCTGGCACGCCAAAAAGGATTTTCAGAAGGGGGAGAACCCTTTGCAATCTATGGAACAACAAAATTCATGAGAATTCATGTTCTAGAGACTTCAAATAGATTTCGTTCTTCCCATCCAAAGAACAAAATACTGGTGCAAATGCGGGATTGTCGACATCCCAAATTGGGGATTTGGGAGCTGGAGAAAATCAAGTGGGTATCACTCTTGGATTCATAGTGGGATCGCAAATTCATGAGAATTCCCGTTCTCACCTACGCGATGGTTGGGGAAGCTCCGACCTAGGGGACACTAACCCTAGCCTAATTCTTCTAAGCACAAACCCTAGCCTAATTACTCTATCATCCAAATCTTGGGGGCACTAGGAATGAAATTGTAAGGGATTAAAGAGTTATCACCTACGCGATAGTTGGGGAAGCTCCGACCACGCCAATCATGGGGATGAAGCTCTCCTGGGCAAGGAAAGTCCAGCAAATGCAAAACAATTGTCACCAATTTCCACAAAAGACAGAAATATCCTAGAATGCCCCTATTGAAATAGGGGCTAAGATGTAATTTTATATTGTTTGACCCTCTCTTCTATAAATAGGAGTCCATAATAATGTAAAAAGGGTTTCTAGCTCTTCTCTATGGACCATATTTTGTAGAAAGATCTCTCTCCCCTTCCCTCTTGTAACCCTCACTTTCAATATATATAATGGGTCACAGAGCCCATAAATACCCCAATTCACCGCTACATGGCAGATTTGTGTGTGTTTTTTTTTTTTTTTTTTTTTCTCCC
>JXCR01120895.1:27446-38973 GCA_002079205.1 Phalaenopsis hybrid cultivar
TAAATAAATAAATAAAAATGCAAATATTTATCCATAAAAGTTGATTGAATTACTGTTTTGCCATTAGGTTGAGAAAGTTTTGACACTTTCTTGGGCTGGATTGACATTTCTCAAATAGGAATCTTTCTTTGCTGAAAATTATGAAGATAAAATTCAATTGCTAAAAAGATAAAAATAGACAAGTAAACTTAAAGATATGTGCATATTGAGACATTTACATACATATCCCCCAATTCCAAATTATTTACATATCTAACACCTTTTTGTTACACTTACACCACAAATACTTTCATATCCGTCAAGAGTACCACTATTCTAACTTTTAAAATGTGAAATACGCCTTTTCTACATAAGACATGTACTTAAAAATTGAAGTTTAATGTATGTAAATCTTCCTATATTTTAATCACAATAGTTGTATTAATTACTTTAATTAGTCGTATTTTTTATTCAAATCAAATCTATTAAGAAACAAATTATCTCAAAGTCAACAAGCATAGAATTCTATTAGCATTTGCCTATTTTGGTGGAATCTCTACAATGGTTTCCTTCATCATTTTTTTGGGGGAAATGTGAGGATTATGCCCAACTTTACTAATAAAAAAATAATACGACCAAATACAACTAAGAATGAGACATATACACATAATACAACATAAGACTTGAAACAATTAAGGACGACTTAAGTACAACACAATTGCAACACAAATGCAAATAGACATAAACAAAACTGCTAAAAAGAAAAAAATCAATAAAAGGATGCAGCTTCTAATAACAAAAGCTAAAAAGAGGCAGAAAGAAAAACTTTGATTCCCTTATCACGTAATAGTAGGATAAGATTCAAGTCTAAACAACACCAGAAAAAAGATAATTGATAAACCGTAAGCAACATCTAATGTCAAACATCATACGGGTACGAAGAAAGAGTAAAGAAAACTATCTTCTAGTAGTCAATTTCTAACGATTGTCTGCGCATCTAACAACAGTTATCAAAGAATCCCTCCAAGATAGACAAGACCACATCTGCATGCAAAACTAGAAGCAAAGCAGAGAACAAAGAAATATAAAAATAGACTGATAGAAAAAAAAAGATGTAAAGAGATCCAAGAACACAAACCACAACAACAACTAAAGAAAAATCACATAAATAACAATAAAAAAAGGATTATGAAAATTGAGCTTAGAACTTACCTATAATAGAAAAACATTAAAATTCCTTACAAGTACTATGAATATCTAAAATCAAATGATCATAAATATTCAAAAAACGTTGAATTTTAATAAATGGTTTGAAATCATCATTGTTCTAAACAATCTCTACAATTAATAAAAGATCAAGGATATAAGTTCATAATAGCTTCGGAAAACACAAAGAAAAGAAGATAGGAAAACAAACAAATAAAACAAAACAAAACTCAAAATCAACATAAAAAAGAAAACAAGAGAAAAATCAATCAAATTNCTAGTTAGGGGTTGTTTTTGGTGTTTTTAAGCTCTTAAGGGTCTGGAATTGGCGCCTAAGCGCTTGGTCTGAAGCCCATGCACCAGGGATATGGTGCCAAACTTTTGAACTCTTAGTTTAGATTTCTAGGAAGGTGTTTTAGGTGCCTAGGTGGGGTCAGTCTCGGGGCATCGACTTAGCCCGAAACCCAGATTTTCACTGGGAGTGCTCAACGGAGGATTTTCTCGATTGCTAAGCTACGAAAGGCTCCATAAGAGTGAAATATAATCCCATAAATCCAAAAAGAATATTCTCGTCGGTCATTAATTGAAAAAATCACTGTCAATGGTCGTTCTAAGTCACATCATGGGTAGGGTGTCCCAAACCCTAACTTTCCCGCAGCGGGCGAAGATGAACTCCATGTCTTCCTTTGACCATGGGAGGCTCCAGATGGACATGTGATGACTTATAAACGCCAGAATGAGCCCTAAACATGTCTCATGTCTTGAATGTGCCCTCTCAAAGGAAGTTTCTCCTGGGCAAAGCTATATCACGCCAACCCTAGTTCTTTGACTATAACAAGTGCTAGAGAGTCTTGGTGGGTGGCTTGAGCTATCGGATGCTACGTACGAACTGTAGACCATTAAACTCATGTAGGTGGATACCCTACACTCTTGACATAAAAAATGATTGCAACATATCGGGAGGGGGTAAAGAAGAGTTATGCACTTGTTTGTACCAATATTTTTATTTTACTTTCACATTCATTGTTCCAGTGATCTATTTTAGCGGGGAACTTCTTAAGCACATGAAAAACTCTTAAATTTCTTTGTTGTTAGCATAGAACATTCTGAATTTGATAACTTAGGATTATATTTTTGGATAGTAACTAAATCATCGATTTCCAAGCCATCCTTAATAACTGTAAAGTAGAGCTTTTTCTTAATTGGTTTTACTTTATTTCTTGTGGGATCGACAACCGGGTTCCTACTCGGTACTACTAATACACCACATATACTTGCGTGAGTGCTAGTGCTGCACCGCACTTGAAGCGTATCAGATGTAGTCATTTGAGCCAAGGATGAAGGCTAACCAGTCAGAAGAAGAACAAAAAGAACAATCTGAGTTTGAGCCGTTCATACTATAGCAAGCCAGATAAGCACTCGAGCTAAGAAGTTGAGCAAAAGCATTGACCTATCTCTCGGTAGATCCGACCTGAGGAAAGAATCCAGTTCCCCGCCATCACCAACCATTCAATGGATGCCCTCGAGGTTCCTCATCAGGGACCAAAAATTGGCAACGAAACTAAGTTTCATAGTAATCCAGAAGGATCTTCTTATCAGATGAATGAACTATCTATCGGGTTACAGATATCCACCTTCTATTAGATAGTCTAGCCTCGTTCTGCCCATCTTGGGATCAAGGGTAGCAATGTCTAGTTGACCAGAAGATATTCAAGATTAGCCGACCGATTGTACAACTCAGTCCAACCAACTGAATCGGCCTTAACTAGTCGAAGTCATGCTAGCTGATCAAACAATTTTAAGTTATATGACAGCCGAGCAATATGCTCATACATATAAAATATCTTATACAACGCCCATTAAAGCAGGGGCAAAAATATAATATCATATATTGTAATCTCTCATCTATGAATAAGGAGATCATTTTATTAGAAAGAGCTAATAGACAAGACGTTTTACAATTCATTACTATTAATTCCTCTCTTCGTTTCTTTCTCTCTCATTACTTACGTTCTAAACTTTGGGTGTATTTCACGCGCAAATCAGAATTCAACAATAAGTATATCCCAAATTTTATAAATAGTTATTCATTTTTGTATGCATATCATACAATCTTTATGTATTTAAGTATCTCATATCTAAAATTGGATATGTATACAACAATTTATTGTCACAAACATGATAAAATATGCGCATGAAAATGTGCCTTCCACTTTTAAAAATTTCATACTAGTGGTATTTTGAATTTGATGTTAAAATTTTGGGTGTTGTATATGAATATTAATTTCTAAAGTATAAGCTATGTAAATATATAAAAGTTGAGTGGTGTGAATGCAAATCTTTCTTTAAAAAAAAAATAGAATGAACCCCCGCATAGGAGAAAAATTATTGTGTACATACACCGCATGCAGAGATGCATGCAATGTTCGATCCTGACCATATATCACGATGATTTACGATCAGGATGTATTTCAGTGGGTCCCATTTTATTTTTTTTTCTAAAAAAAAATTTGATTGCATTATGACCGTAGGTCACCGTGATCTACGATCAGGATCGGATACCGCATGCATCTCTGCATGCGGTATATGTATGGAATAATTTTTCCATAGAAAGTGTGGGATATATTAAAAAAGTGTGGCGTATAAAAGGAAAATGATTTTTGAAGTGGAAGTTAATATTTTCTATGGCATGTAAATATAAAAAATGATAATTGATTTGGGAGTTTGTGAAGATATTTTTCTCTTTTTTTTAATTTTCAATCGCTGGCTTCATTGAATCTTATTACTAATCCCTAAAGAAAATACTTTTGAAATCATTTTATTAATCTATTACTGTTGTCAAGATTTATAAAATATTATCCTTTTACCCATGCTATTTACATATATACCTCTTAAACTCTTTTATTTGCATATCTAAGACCATTGTTAATCCCTAATTGATTCAAATCTTGTCTTTGATCCGAGTCGGATCAAAATAAATAAGCCAAGCTGTAAGCTAAAATTTTGGATCTAAATTTTTTCTAGCAGATTTCGAGCCAACTTCAGCTCGACTCAAAATCAGATCATTAACGATCCTAGTGATGTTAAAGATATGAATTTAATGAATTTATATAGAAGATCATTAAATTGCTCAGAAATTGATTCGAATCGGATTAAAATAAATGAGTCGGGCTACGAGTCAAAATTTTGAATCGACCGAGCTCAACTTACAATAGAATGATTAACAGCCCTAATCATACCTACATGAAGAAGCTACATTTGGCTTTGTAAACATTAAAATAATGATATTATGTATGCAATACGAAAGATTTCAGTGGTTTAAATGTAAAAAGTAAAGTCCGCTTTATTTAAAAACACGATATGATAACCCTAACAGCCGACTGCAACAACTGAAGCTTTGCGTTCTTCAACAATGGCGGATTCAGAGAACGCTGAGAGGCGCGAGGAGAATACAGATTACACCATGGATGGAACAGTAGATATAACAGGCAGACCTTTTCTCAGATCAAAAGGAGGAAGATGGTCTGCTTGTTCCTTTATTGTTGGTACTTACATTCTTACCCTCTGTTTTTCTTTTTAAATTCTATTAAAAAATGCTTTTTTGCTTGATCTATTCATTCCTGTAATTAAATCCTCACCTGTTCTCTTTGTGTTACATTGTGTATGCATGAAAATGTGTATTTCACTTTGTAAAGTTAAAATCATAGTATTTTCATTATGATATAGAAGAATGGGGAGGTATAAATGTATAAAAGTAAATTTTAGTTGATAGATATGTAAATATGTAGGAATTGGGTGATATATATGTGTATGCTCATGTTTGACTTTGCAGTATTTGAAGCATTTGAGAGACTGGCATATTTTGGTGTGGCGCCGAATCTAGTCGTATATCTCACAAATAAGCTTCATCAAGGCACCGTTAAATCTTCAAACAATGTCACAAACTGGTTTGGAACCATAATGTTGACACCAATTTTTGGCGCATATATCGCTGATTCTCATCTCGGTCGATACTGGACTTTTGTAATATCTTCTGCAATCTACTTAATGGTAATATTTTTCATAATTTTGCCACATCTAAAAGTTGTTATTAGTTATTACAATCTTCTCATTTATAAATTACAAACAAGCAATTCTTTTTTATCAGGGAATGATACTTCTTACTCTTGCTGTATCGCTCCCATCGCTACGACCTCCGGCTTGTAATTCGTCGAACAAAGAAGGGTGTGAAGCCCAGGCGAGTGCAGTCCAAGTATCCATATTCTTCTTAGCATTATATATAATAGCATTGGGAGCTGGTGGAACCAAACCCAACATATCAACATTTGGAGCTGATCAATTTGATGTTTATGACAAAGAGGAAAGAGCCTTAAAACTTTCATTCTTCAATTGGTGGACTTTCGCTCTCTTCTTTGGAAACCTCCTCTCAAGCACCGTCCTCATCTACATCCAAGATAACGTTAGCTTTTCAGTTGGCTACATCATACCCACAGTTGCATTAGCCTTTTCAATACTAGTATTCTTTGTTGGCACACCATTTTATAGGCATAAGTTGCCTTCCGGTAGTCCAATCATAAGAATAGCTCGTGTTTTGGTGGCCTCTATTCGAAAATGGAAGATTCCTTATCCAATAGATTCAAAAGAATTATATGAGCTCGACTCCGAGCACTCCTCAAAGAAGGCATGTTACAAAATCAATCGCTCAAACTCACTAAGGTTAATATTGATCAAGCTTGTCTTATTATTAAACAAGGAGTTAGAATGTAAGAAGTATAAAAAATAATCCTCTACTACTTATATGGGTCATTTTAGTCTCATATTCTATAAGAATGTCAAATTAGTCTCCATAGCCTTTTAATATAGATTAAAATAATCTATTTTAGCCCTTATTAAAAGAGCTGGAGCTAAAAGGTGGTCTGGATGTACGCTTGTTCAGACCATCATTCACGAGTCATCACATCATCAAACATCTGATTTGTGGATAATATGATAGTCGTGAATGACCAACGGGACGTGTGGACCTAATAGTTTCTCCAAAGATTGAGCTTTTTTTATATGATTCCCCTTTATTTCTTTTATAGGTTTTTGGACAAAGCGGCAGTGATGACAGGCTCAAACGATCCATGGATCTTATGCTCCATAACTCAGGTAGAAGAAACCAAACAAATCATCAAATTACTACCAGTCTTCATAACATCAATCATTCCCAGTGTAATGATGGCTCAAGTCCTCACCCTCTTCATCAAACAAAGCATGACTCTGAACCGCATAATAGGATCTGATCACTTCCAAATCCCCCCTGCAAGTCTCTCCTCCTTCTTCACTATTGGCACTCTCACAAGTGTCGTCATTTATGACAGATGTTTCGTCCCCCTAATCAAAAAGCACACAAAAAACCCCAGAGGGATAACGATGTTGCAGAGGATGGGCATTGGGGAAGCATTACACATCCTCATCATGATCATGGCAGCGCTCGTCGAGCGGCGGAGGCTGTGTGCTGTGAGAGATCATGAGCAACCATTAACTGTTTTTATTATCTCGCCACAGTTTGTGTTGATGGGAGTTGCAGAAATGTTGGTGGAAGTGGGAAAGATGGAGTTTTTCTATGATCAGGCGCCGGAAGGTATGAAGAGCATGGGGGCTTCGTTCTTTACGACGAGTATTGGGATTGGGAATTTTATCAGCAGTTTTCTTTTGTCAACAATGGCGAAAGTGACGAGAAGAGGGGGGAGGAGGGGATGGATTGAGAATGATTTGAATGAGTCTCGTTTGGATTGTTACTATGGGTTTTTTGCGGTTCTTAATTTGATTAATTTTGTATTTTTTTTTTTGGTTTCTAAGTTTTATGTTTATAATAAAGAAGCTGTTGAGGGTGAGAATGAGGTGACATAAATTGTTAAATAATGATTGGGAGGAGAACTCATATCATTCATGTCATGAACTTTAAAAAAAAAAAAAAAGAACTTTGCCTCCTGAGTTTTGGATAGCTTGTAGTTGAGAAAAATAATAAAAAGATTTACATAAATTTCATAGATTTCTTATGTATTTACATATCTAATTCATCAATTTTTACACGCTCATATATGTGTGTGTGTGTGTATAGCAGCCTCTCTGAAAGTCGTAAGTTCCCTCAGGTCACGAGTTATATGTATATATATATATATATATATATTCTACATAAAAAATGTTTTAGTACGAATCTTGAGAAAATCCTACGGGTCTCACCAACAAATACCGAAGTACACTATATCGTGATAGTCAAAAGACGAAAATATCAAGTATATTGTCATTTAGTTGGAACCCTGACCGAACGGAAGGACAGCCGAACAAAGAGATAAAAGACGCCCAATCTGAAGGGTGGTATTTCGAGACCAGCTCTCTCAGTCGCCAGATTATGGTGGTACACCCTATGCCCGATGGTCAAGTTTATCCCAACAACTGGAGCATATGTTGGCATTAAATTTTTGATGTCATGTGTGTAGCGTGTCAACTTGGTTGACTCAGGATGATTTACCGCACATTCATGGCGTCCTTTAGCTCAAGCATCTATCTAGTCCCCTTGGATTAGGATCTACGATAAATTTGACCTTGCTTGGGAGAATTCACCATTGTGTGGCATCATTCACGAGCTAAGACACCTTTGATGTCTCATCAAGTGTTTAAAAACCATCGCAGATTCATATGGAGTCTTCCGTGGTCGAAGAAACCCATAAAAGCTTCAAATGGGCGTTTTCGAGAAGATTGGGGTTTAGGACGCCATACCCATGTGGTAATTTGGAGCACCCAATGGCACATGATCCCTGTTGTGATATCCATGAAAAATACTTATTATTGAATTTATGAACCATATTTTAATCATGCACACTCTCTCATACCTTATAGATCGAAAACATCCTTCGTCAGACATTTTTAGTAAAAATTGGGGCTTACTATGTCAGATCAACGCCTAAGCACAAGTCTCGGGCGCCTATCGCCCGAAACAGCCTCCAGTATGGTCAAACTTGAGAGCTTAGAAAGTAGTTGATAAGAGGACAGGGCCTAGGCGTCCGAAACAGCTCTGGAATGTCCCGAAATCGAGGTCATAAAAAGTAGACCTTGGGTTTGGCGCGGCGCCCAAGCTCTAGGGACTTGATGGCTAAGCATAGGTATTCTTCCAGATCTTGGTTTTGTGGGNACAATCGACTGCATATGCCGCCCAATCAACCACTTTTGTCTGTTCGACCAATTGACAGACACTGGTCCTATTGGTTCGATCAACCCTTTCTTATCGATCAGGAACTCTCAACAGTGCAATCAACCACATTCATCATCTCTACCGACCAATTGCAACTGGTCTGATCAGTTTGACCAACATTTCCTGTCGATCGACCTCCACACTGTTCTAATTGAAAATGTTTTAGTATGAATCTCAAGAAAATCCTACGAGTCTCACCAACAAATACCGAAGTACACTATATCGTGATAGTGAAAAGATGAAAATATCAAGTATATTGTCCTTTAGTTGGAAGTATGACCGATCCGAAGGGCAGCCGAACAAAGAGATAAAAGACGCCCAATCTGAAGGGTGGTAGTTCAAAACCAGCTCTCTCAGTTATCAGATTATGGTGGTACACCCTATGCCCGATGGTCAAGTTTATCCCAACAACTGGAGCACATGTTGGCATCAAATTTTTGATGTCATGTGTGTAGCGTGTCAACTTGGTTGACTCAGGATGATTTACCGCACATTCATAGCGTCCCTTAGCTCAAGGCATCTATCTAGTCCCCTTGGATCAGGATCTACGATAATTTGACCTTGCTTGGGAAAATTCACCATTGTGTGGAATCATTCACGAGCTAAGACACCTTTGATGTCTCATCAAGTGTTTAAAAACCATCGCATATTCATATGGAGTCTTCTGTGGTCAAAGAAACCCATAAAAGCTTCTAGTGGGCGTTTTCGAGAAGATTGGGGTTTAGGACGCCATACCCATGTGGTAATTTGGAGCATCCATTGGCACATGATCCCTGTTGTGATATCCATGAAAAACACTTATTCTTGAATTTATGAACCATATTTTAGTCATGCACACTCTCTCATACCTTATATATCGAAAACATCCTTCGTCGGACATTTCTAGTAAAATTTGGGGCTTACCGTGTCAGATCGAGGCCTAAGCACAAGTCTCGGGCGCCTATCGCCTGAAACATCCTCCAGTATGGTCAAACTCGAGAGCCTAGAAAGTAGTCGATAAGAAGACAGGGCCTAGGCACCCGAAACAGCTCTGGAATGTCCCGAAACCGGGGCCACAAAAAGTAGACCTTTGGGTTGGTGCGGCGCCCAAGCTCTAGGGACTCGATGGCTAAGCATCGGTATTCTTCCATATCTTGGTTTTGTGGGCCCTTAAGGCCAAATTTGTTGGGGGAGGGGGATGTGCCTTAAGCCAAGGGCGTGGCGCCTCTTCTTTTGGATCTCAATTTTGTGGGCCCTTGAGGCCAAATTTTGGGGGAAAGGGGGATGTTCCTAAGACACTAAATGAGGGAAAACCAAAAAGAAAATTAGAGAGATTAAATTTGGGGAGAGCTCTTAGAGGCTAGTGTTTTAAATGAAGGTCTTCTCCTGTTCTTCTTCTTTTTTCTCCATTTCCTTCCTCCTATTTATTTTCTGAAGAGAGCTTTAGATTTTCAGCCAAGGAAGAAGCTTGAAGAGGAGGTTTAGAATTTTTAGCTTGAGAGCAGCTTTTGATGAATCTCCTTTATCTTCCTCTTTTCCCATCTTTGGAAGAGGAGCTTCCATGGGGTTTTGAAGCCATTTTCAAAGAGAAGAAGCTTGGCGGAGGAAATTTCTGGAGAAAATCCTTGGTGGAGAGCTTAAAGGATTCTTCTTCCTCAACTTCTACTTCTTCCCTTCATCTTCTCTATTCTTCTTATTTTTCCTCCATCAACTTCTTGAAAAAGTTTGAGGAAGACCTTGGAGAAGCTTCTTGGAGGAAAAAATTCACGTCTTCTTTGGAAAGCAGAGCTTCTTCATTATTGGGGAAGAAGCGGAGAGAACTTTGTCGGAGCTCGGACAATCCCAGAGAACACATCCCCAACCTTCGTGTAGGTGAAAAATCTTGAAAATTTCACGGTTTCCATTCTTGGGCCTCTAGTTTTGGATATTAGAGGATTTATGTTAGAATTTTTTTTGTGATTAGTGGAAACCCCATAGGATTAGGAACTTTGTGCTTCCCCTACGAATCCAAACAACAAAGAATATTGGTTTCCTTTTTTGACAAAAAATCCAAAAGATGGGGTGGTTGTACTAATCAAGTCGATTGTATCGGTGGTTTCATTTAGATGGATGCTTCAAACCCACCTACAAAGAAGACGAAGACTTCCTTGGGTGTTTCCCTTCTCAGTCGTAGAGATCCTCTTTGCGAGAGATTCCCAATCTTGTGTCGTGCAAACGAAAGTGAGTGTCTTGTTACATCACAAAATATGGCATTGGTACACCTGTTCATTGCTCGACAACCCTAGCTTTCATGTGAGATCGCAAGGATGAGTCTGATTTCATCGTGAGAATCGATTAGGCCTCTTTTTACACATGTTTTTGCATTCATATGATTGTGCACATGACATGATTTTAAAATTGCAATGAAAATAGTCATTTTTTTGTTTGTGTTATCGATCAGTCGCCCACGCCGGTCTGATCGACCTATTTCGTCTGCTTGATCCATCAGCCATCTTCCGTTTGATCAGTTCAACTGACCCTTTTCCATCAATCGACTGCCTATGCCGCCCAATCAACCACTTTTGTCTGTTCGACCAATTGACAGGCACTGGTCCTATTGATTCGATCAACCCTTTCTCGTCGATCAGGAACCCTCAACAGTGCAATCAACCACTTTCATCATCTCGACCGACCAATTGCAACTGGTCTGATCGGTTTGACCAAACCTTTTCTGTCGATCGACCTCCACACTGTTCTGATTGAAAATGTTGTAGTATGAATCTCAAGAAAATCCTACGAGTCTCACCAACAAATACCGAAGTACACTTATATCGTGATAGTGAAAAGATGAAAATATCAAGTATATTGTCCTTTAGTTGGAAGTATGACCGAACCGAANCTCCAACCTTCGTGTAGGTGAAAAATCTTGAAAATTTCACGGTTTCCATTCTTGGGCCTCTAGTTTTGGATGTTAGAGGATTTATGTTAGAATTTTTTTTGTGATTAGAGGAAACCCCATAGGATTAGGAACTTTGTGCTTCCCCTACGAATCCAAACAACAAAGAATATTGTTTTCCTTTTTTGACCAAAAATCCAAAAGATGGGGTGGTTGTACTAATCAAGTCGATTGTATCGGTGGTTTCATTTAGA
>JXCR01120896.1:16032-32778 GCA_002079205.1 Phalaenopsis hybrid cultivar
GTAAATTTAATACAATTTTATATTTTTGATTTAATGAGCTAGTTAGTCAGTATAATAGTACTTAGTTATATTATTTGAATGTAAGAAAAAAATTTTATAGCTTAATACATTATATAATTTACTTGGTTTTATCTAATTAGGTGTAAATTTGAAATTTATTCAATTGTTTATCTATTTAAATTTGTAAAATTTTTTGTTAGTAAATTTATATAGAAATCAGGAACTCATTTGAATTTTTAGTTTATTACTAGTTTTATATAAAAATATTAAGTTCAAATCTAATTTTAATGCTATATAAAAATTTATGTACTCATTTGAATTTTCTCTTGTTTAATTAATATAAACTATACAAGTTTAAACAAGCTAAGTATGAGCACATATTTGATTGCTCGGCTCAAGCTCCGGACTGAACAAGAAAAACTTATGATTTCACCGAGCAAAGTCCTATCCATATCATACTCGACTCAACCGCTCGATTACAATGCATGTTTGTGCTTCTTTCCGAGCTATCTAACTTGTAAAAGGCTTTATAATTTCACTCTTTTTGCCGTTTTGTTATATTTTGCTATCTCACTCATATTATAATGGTTTAAATCTTGGCTTCCATTATTTGATGNATAGCTACATACTCAATACATACATGGCCTATTAACTTAATCTTCCATTATTGTATTTTTGGACATATTTGCTTGTGAAGGAAGCATTTATGGAATTTAATTATTGATATTTCCCATAAGGTTTTTAAACTTTGGAGTTTTATGGGAGATTTTGATTGCTATGCTTGTGCAGGGTTATTCAAATCGACTAAACTTCAATGACAGAAAAAATAATGCCTCCAGGATCTTTCAATGAATTTATGTTGATGACTTATTAGTTCTTTTTATAAGTATACATCAACCCTATGAAATTTCTTCACTCTATCCTTACGAAATTCAAGAATGTCATTGGATAAAGTGTCAACTTTGATATAACGAAATTCAAGAATGTCATTGGATAAAGTGTCAACTTTGATATACTGGCTATTTGATTTTCGAAGTTTTTAGAAACATGTACTAAAGAATCAATTTGTTTAATTTTGGTCTTTGAAACTAAGTACTTTTAATTGGATCTTCTTAACATAGCTTTTTCTTCTATTAAGCTAAGAGTATTAATTACACTAAATTTTAGAAAGACTCCAAAATTAGATAAGTGACTCATAACAAAAGCTGCTCTTCTTTGCTAGAGGATTTCAACTTACTATGTCAGTTATTTGGTTATTGGTTGTAGCATGTCCCCTTGCCAAAGGGCTCAAAAAGAAAAAAAAATCAGAAATAATAAAAAATTTCTTATGTAATAATGTGTTCATTAACAAAAGTTATATAATATTATGACAAAATACTACATTACAACTAGATAAAGGAGCCTTGGCCTCTTTTCTATTGATTCATTACATATGTTTTACAAGGCTAATTTTATTTAAAGGCTTTTCTAACTTTAGTACTTGCCTTCACTCTTAGATTTTAACTAATATTGGATCTATATCCATCAAAGTGAACTACCTTTTTTTGAAAAAACTACTTGTAATATCTGTAGTAGAATGTGAAATTGGATCTCCCTTAAAATGTAGCAATANGTTATTGTATTTTTGGACATATTTGCTTATGCTTAGAATGCTCTATGAAAAGGAAGCATTTATGGAATTTAATTATTGATATTTCCCATAAGGTTTTTAAACTTTGGAGTTTTATGGGAGATTTTAATTGCTATGCTTGTGTAGGGGTATTCAAATTGACTAAACTTCAATGACATAAAAAATAATGCCTCAAACATCTTTCAATGACTTTATGTTGATGACTTATTAGTTTTTTTATAAGTATACATCAACCCTATGAAATTTCTTCACTCTATCCTTACAAAATTCAAGAACTTCATTGGATAAAGTGTCAACTTTGATATATTGACTCTTTGATTTTCGAAGTTTTTAGAAACATGTACTAAAGAATCGCTTTATTTAATTCTGGTCTTTGAAACTAAGTACCTTTAATGGGATCTTCTTAACATAGCTTTTTCTTCTATTAAGCTAAAAGTATTAATTACACTAAATTTTAGAAAGACTCCAAAATTAGATAAGTGACTCATAACAAAAGTTGCCTTCATTACTAGAAGATTTCAACTTACTATGTCAGTTATTTGGTTATTGGTTGTAGCATGTCCCTTTGCCAAAGGGCTCAAAAAGAAAAAAATATTCAGAAATAATAAAAAATTTCCTATGTAATAATGTGTTCATTAACAAAAGTTATATAATATTATGACAAAATACTACAGTACAATTAGATAAAGGAGCCTTGGCCTCTTTTCTATTGATTCATTACATATGTTTTACAAGGCTTTTTTAACTTTAGTACTTGCCTTGACTCTTAGATTTTAACTAATATTGGATCCATATCCATCAAAGTGAACTACCTTTTTTTTGAAAAAACTACTTGTAATATCTGTAGTAGAATGTGAAATTGGATCTCCCTTAAAATGTAGCAATATAAAACTTGTATTTTCAACACTTAAGAAGCACTTTAGTAATTCTATTTTGTCTTAATCTAATTAGAGTGAAAGAATTGAATTCTAACTGTCCTTGGAAATTTGCTTCCGCATTAGACTCCATTGGCTTATCTTAAATTCAGCAAGTTACACAAATTCCTATTCTGAACTCCTCAAACTGTTGTTATTAGTTGAGAAAATCTAATTGCTCTTATATGGTTTTATATTCACTATTTTCTTCTCGCGTGCTAATAGTTAACTAGACAAATTTGGTGAGGTTCAAGAACCATGTAATTAGATATGCTATATTTACTTGAAAATTTGTTTTAGTGGGTTGAAACTAAAGATGCCATAGGTTTGAGAGGTATCAATATTAATCAAATATTCATCCTCTGCAAATTATATAATGGAATTTAAGCTCAACAGATCTTTGACTATCTTCAATCTTTATATGTTTTAGGAAAATGAATTCCGTGGGATATTTTTTTCATATTGCATGTAAGTTTCTACAGATTTTAACTCATATAAAATACATTCATATGTTTGAAATTTTTTTCTTATTGCTATAATTAGATCATACTTTCTTTGAGTCAAAAGACACTATAGAATCTATCATGATGATATCATATTGAACTTTTAATTCCAAGTATTCATTCTATTATCTATCAAAAGAGCAAAAACGAGAACTCGACATAAAATTGCCTAAATGTATTTGTGCATCCTATTTCAAATAATACACAACTATTTTATTAACTATATATTTTTTTCTCAAACTCAATTACCCATTTTTTATCGTGTTGAATGTTTTTGGCCTCTAACATATTTGTTGCCTCTATGGATAGATTATATGTAAACTCTAATTGGTCGTTGTCATTTTGGTTGTAAAAATGACAATGTATTTGTAGGCATGTAAATGATACAGTGCACTTTATGAAGAACTCGAACTTAGTTAGATTAATGCTAGATCATGTTTATTCAAATTAATAAATAAGTAAATTTGAACAATTTCTTAAAACTGGAAGTTTAAATGAACTAAACTTGAGTATAGTCCAATTTGTTCATTAATGTTCACAAACAAACTTCCTTATTGTTTAATATTTTATACTTATATGATATATTATTTAAATAAAATTTATTTAACAAGAATTTTTTTAATTATAGTATAATATAGTTTAAAATCAATTTGTAAATAAGTCGTAAATTTAATACAATTTTATATTTTTTGTTTAATGAGCTAGTTAGTCAGTATAATAGTACTTAGTTATATTATTTGAATGTAAGAAAAAAAAATTTATAGCTCAATTCATTATATAACTTACTTGATTTTAATTAATTAGGTGTAAATTTAAAATTTATTCAATTATTTATTTATTTAAATTTGTAAAAATTTTTGTTCGTAAATTTATATAGAAATCAGGAACTCATTTGAATTTTTAGTTTATTACTAGCTTTATATAAAAATATTAATTTCAAATCTAATTTTAATGCTATATAAAAATTTATGTACTCACTTGAATTTTCTCTTGTTTAATTAATATAAACAATACAAATTTAAACAGGCTAAGTATGAGGACATATTTGATTGCTCGGCTCAAGCTCCGGACTGAACAAGAAAAACTTATGATTTCACCGAGCAAAGTCCAATTCATATCATACTCGACTCAACAGCTCGATTACAATGCATGTTTGTCCTGCTTTCCGAGCTATCTAACTTGTAAAAGGCTTTATAATTTCACTCTTATTGCCGTTTTGTTATATTTTGCTATCTCACTCATATTATAATGGTTTAAATCTTGGCTTCCATTATTTGATGGGCGTTATAAAAGTACATGTCTGGCTGTTGTGAATAAAAAAATATTGCATTATTGAGCAATTATTAGATCTAACAGCACTGCATATCTCTTTTGGTCTGCCCATAGTTATGTTATTTATTGCTCCTATCATCTGGGTAAAAATTAATGTGGAATGCATCTTAATGTCCACAATAATGTTCTAATCTGATTGATTGTTTATACGTATAATACATTATACGTGCGCAATAGTTTCTCTTATTTGAAGGAGGCACCAATGGCTACTGCAGTGTTAATGAGTTTCTTATCTATTTATTATTCTTAATTGCAGGATTGTGATTCGTACCTCCTTTTTAGACTGATAGTTACATTGTACTTCACAAAGATTTCTTTGATTTTTTTTTTTTAATTTTATAATGAAAATTCACTATTAAACATGTTATTCAACTTCAAATTAATACACTAAGANCTGTTTATACGTATAATACATTACACGTGCGCAATAGTTTCTCTTATTTGAAGGAGGCACCAATGGCTACTGCAGTGTTAATGAGTTTCTTATCTATTTATTATTCTTAATTGCAGGATTGTGATTCGTACCTCCTTTTTAGACTGATAGTTACATTGTACTTCACAAAGATTTCTTTGATTTTTTTTTTTTAATTTTATAATGAAAATTCACTATTAAACATGTTATTCAACTTCAAATTAATACACTAAGAATAACATATAATATAATATATAATGTCACGAACTGTAGCAGCGAATCGAACAGCACGGCCATGGCTTCCTTTTCTACCTCCTTCGTCAGATTAACTTTTCAGCGTACTTTTGGCAACTTCCTCTCGAGCCCCGATGAATCTCAGATCTAGTTTTTTCCAGCATAAACTTTATTTCCTCGTGCTTCCCAATTTATTAAAACAATAAAAAAAGTCCCAGCACGAAAAGCCGTCGCCGCCGGCGATCGCCGGCTGAAACCTCACTTATCCTCCGCAACTTCAACGACAAAACAAGCAACAAACTTCTCCATCTCATTCGCCGGCAACGCAATCCCCACCTCAATTCCACCCTCCACTTCCCTACTCTCCGCCAACGATATCGCCCCCGTCCTCTCCACCGACACCAACTCCACCTTTCTCGGCCGCCCCCACCCGAAATCGACCACATATACTCCCAACTTCGGCGACCCCGCCACCGTCAACGCCCTCCTCGCCGCATACTCCCTCACCACCCTCACCCACCCCTCCGCCCCTTCAAAAACCCCTTTTTCCAACCCCTTTATCACCCCCCATATCGCCTCCGCCCCTGCAGCCGCCCCTCTTCTTCCCACCAACTCTTCCCTCTTCAACTCCACACAACATATCCCCAAACAGTTTCCAAAATACGAGTTTGGAACAGCCGGACGTAGCCGCGGCCTACATCCCGTCACAAATCCAAATCTTTCTTTCTTCGCGCTCGCCTCCCCGCGCGCGCGCGCGAGGCTCGCCCACGCAAGCCCGCAAGCCAGCGAGTACGGAGAGCACCGAGTCGTCGTGCGTTGGCTTAGTCGGTGGATTTCGTCCGGCCTGAGAACGAATGTGGCGCGCATTACATTGGGACGTGTGGAGAGATCCCAGTTGTGTAAACTGTCGTCGCCTTGGAGATTCTGGATGTCTTTGAGGAAAGTGTTTAAGAGCCCTGTGGAGTCGGAGATTAGTGTGCGGTCGAAGATTGGTGGGGGAAGAAAGGCGAGTGAAGGCGTCTCGCCGTGGAGTTTAGCGATGAGGGCCCAAGTTTTCATGAAATGGGTGTAGGACGAGCCGTCGGCGGCGGAGTGGTGGAGGGCGGTGCCGATGGTGACGCCGGCATTGGGAAACAGGGTAACCTGCACCAGCGACATAAATGAGAGATTAAAAAAAAAAAACTGCTAAATTCAAATTGTAACAGTTGGACACATAGCCGAAGTAGATTCCAAAACTCGTGTTTATTGCGGACAGCAAAAAAAAACTCTTTTTTTTTTGTGAATATAGTTTATGCATTTATAGGTAACTTTTGATAATGTTGATGTGATAGATTAATTAGATTAATAATACTAAAAGTATTTTTAAAATAGATAAGAAAACATTTTAGAGTAATCTGCACTAAAATGGCGATAACTAAAACTGGAGAAAAAGAGCTGCCGCAACCTGAACGGAAAGAAGTGCGGCCGCAACCAGCGGCGGGAGTAGAGGGCGGAAGCGTTCGGCAGCCCGTGCGTGGTTGGCTGAAAGTTCTCTGAAGTCGTCGCTGCTTTCGGCGATGGTGAGGGAGACGGAATCTGAATCTGAACAGAGGATCTCAGGTGACTGCTCTGCTGCGGGGAAGACGAGGGAGCCGGCGAGGGGGTAGAAGCGGCGGAGAGCTAGGGAAAGAGATGACTTTAAGTTGGGGAGGAGGTCGGAGTTGAAAAAATGGGATTTTGTTACAGAGAGGTCGTAGAAGAAGAGACGTTGAACTGGGGGGAAGTTAAGGAAGAGGAGGTCGAAGTAGGTGAGGGGGATGGAGGAGAAAGTAGGCGGGGTACTGCTTGCCGCCGGTGAAATCCGGCATTGCTCCACCACCACGAGCTTGTGAAACGGAGACATGTCGGAGAGGTCTCTTGATGGAGTTGGCGAAGAAATTGATTAGCCGAGCATTTCGTAAGAGGCGAGTAATGCAGCACTTTATGTAAGGTATTTGGGAAGATATAAAAGGGTATTTTCATGGCGGGACCCAAAAAAAAACTTATACACACTAAAGCGCGGACAATAGTTCAACTACTGGCTCATCTCACTATTTACGAACACCATAATTGTACTAACATTTAAATAGGTGAAATGATCTTCCAAATCAATAAATAAATATAAGCTTATTTCAGTTGAATTCCCCCCACCCTATGAAAAGAAAAATTATCCGGCGACAATATTTATAAAGCATGTGATTTGTTTCCATTGCCCCACAGGGCTAGCTGGAAATTGAATGTATGGCCATCAATGAAGGTTCTGCGGGTAAAAAACAAATTGAATTGGGAGATTTCTTGATTGAAAGCATAGAGATAAAGATATTATTTGTAGAAAGGGAAAAGTATAACAATAATGTTATTACATATTTTGATAGATAAAGATCTGCGACCTGAAGCCACTAAATAAAGGATATCTTTAGGCAAGAATTTTTCAAATAAATATGGAAATTTTATTGTTGGATGTGCAGCATTCCTTCACTGAAGAAGTAATTAATATTGTGTAGCAAGAATTGAGACTCTGAAGCCACCCAATCTATAACACATTTTCTCCTCCTTTTTTATCATATTTGCAGTTTAAAGTTCTTGATTCAGAGCATGGTTATTTTCTGTTAGCGTCAAGTTATTTTTGGATGAGCAGCATTCCTTCATTGGAAGAGTAATCAGTGTTGTTAGAGCTATTTGGATAAAGTGACTGTAATTGGATGCTTAAAGAAGATGGGTAATATTGAGATATTGAGTTAATAAGACTATTTACTGTTTTCAGTGAGTTACTAGCTGAGATTCAATATATTTTAGCTTCACTCTATGCATGAAATGCAATATGGATTAAAGGTGTGAGCATCATTAGTTTCTACATTACATAATGAAGTTTAATTCTTTCTTCAAAAATAAATGTCAGCTAAGCTTTTTCATAACTAAATGTTAGGTGCATTTATAGATATACCACACAATTCTTATGTATATACAAATGGAATGTAATGCAATTTAGAATGTAACAGTTATTTATTGGAAACATTTCATCCATAAAAAATGTAATTTTTTTCTCCATAAATTTCTAAGAAAAGTTATATTCTTTCATCATCCAAAAAAAAATGTGACAGCTTTACATTAACTATTGATGCAATAAGTAAATTATAAAATTTGTCACGGTGCATTAGCTTTTAATATAACAAGTTTGCATCCAATGAAATTGTATAAAGAGATTGTAACACAAAATGCTAACTTTTATTGTCTTAATTCATAATGATATGAAACCTCTTTTGTAATTTACTTGTCTCTTAAGATCGTTGATCGTTGAGGAGATTTTTTTTTTACTCATCGATATGGACAACAAGAGAATGATTTAGCTTTTTTCAAAATTATTATTTTCTTAATATAAAGATAGATCATTGAGATGTTTTGTTAGTTTATCTAATGTAGATTTTATTTTTTTATAAAGTGGTGATTTTTATTTTCAAATTTTGGATATGCAACCTGATGTAAATGGGCACTTTTTTATAACTTTTAGATTTGGTGGATATTGGACCCAAGTCAAAAACCAAGAGAGTAAAAATTACAATAAGTGTAAGCAAAGAACTATGAAGATTCAAGAAAATACATTGAGTCTTTATTCAATAGAAGAAGAGATTAAAACAAATTGTGGTTGGCTAAGAGGGCACTAGGGCAAGTTAGATTATTATATTATTGGAGCTATACCAAAAGATTACAACTTACTTGAAAATGATGATGATATTCTTGAAATGAATACAAGTTCAAATGAAAAAAATTGAGTTGAGAGTGTGGACATAACTCAAGAGAGTGAGGAAGTGATAATGCACTTATGAGATGTTGTCCTAACCAACAAAAATATGGCATTGGATGTAGTTCCAGCTTCTGACATATACGATGACAATTTTAAAGATTCTGAAGATTTTGTGGTTGGTGTTATTTTTAAGAATTCTCTTTCTTTTAAAAATGTTCTCTGATCCATTGTCATTACGAATAACTTTAGAGTGAAAATCTAATCATGTAACAAACTTCTAGTTATATTCACACATTCATATATTGATACATATATAGATACACTTAGAGAGTGTGAGCTTTAGTTACAATAAATGGTCAATATATTGAAGTGAGAAAATTAAATGGAACTCACTTATGCTCTTGAATAAAGTAGGTAACAAAGTGGAATCTTTATCTTGGGTAACATAGTAGATTAAAATGTTCGGAAGAATCCTGACATCCCTCCAAAAAACAACAAACATATATTAGAAAATATGTATGACTTATGAATACCTTGCATGAAGTTATGGAAGTCATAAGAGGAAGTTGAAGTGTGCAAAATATGTGATAAAAACTTTCTAAATTTTATTACAACTATCTATATTATGTTTTTCCTATTTATGTTTGCCTAAGTACTTTATGTGGAATTGTAGGATACATGTATTTATGAGGGCTGTAAAGATGCATCAAAAGATATTGAAGCGAAATAAAAGTAAGTTGATTCAGACCTTAAGCCACCTTGCCACTATGCCTGACCTAGAGTGGCGGGTAAGCACCACCTTTGGGCGTGCCTGTACGAGTTCAGCGTGTGTGAACCACTTTGGAAGTGCATGTACCATTCTAGCCCCTAGCAAACAGAGCACCAGACTTATATGCACTCTCAACCTAATGCCTTGGCACCACACTAGGCATGTACATGCTACTTCATGGGCGCACTCACCTCAGACCTCGTATATGGGTATCATCTTTAGGGCGGTTAAGCACACACTTCTACCAGAGGCACCATTTCTTCTACCGTCAAGGCACTGCCTCTGAGATCCACGAGAGATGTAGACACATAGAACACAACACTTTAGCATTGTAAGGAAGATCTTTGACTCCATGCAAACTGACTTATGAATTTATAACAATTTTTTTCACTACCAATCTTTGGTTTACAAAAGCAATAGTTTCAAATAAAGAAGAGCACTGATCCTCCACTACATGAGAAAGTTCGACCCTTGGGACACAGAGAGGAAGAAGGAAAGATTGGTGGGATTAGCTGGAGAACACATGTAACTGATAACATCCTTCATTGGAATAATCTAAGAAGAGTTTGAGAGATTGTGAGAGATCTTTTAGGAGAAAAAAACTGTAAGTATGTCTTATGTGCTCAAAGTGTTGGGATATTATTGTAATTACATGTAATTTATTGAAGAACCTAAGTGGAATCGTTCTAGTTGTTTGTTTATGGCCTTTTATTAGGCAACATGCAGCTTCTGGAGTTATATAGAACTTCCAGAAAGGTCCCAGTGCCTCTAAACCCTAATAGCAGCACACTTGTACCTTTCTAGTCTGGCATGGTCTTACTAGGCCTAAGGCCTGACCATGCCCAAGCGTAGCCATGCCCCGTCCTGGGCATGGCATCCCCCCCCCCCCCCCCCCCCCCCCCCCCCCCCCCCCCCCCCCCCCCCCCCCCCCCCCCCCCCCCCCCCCCCCCCCCCCCCCCCCCCCCCCCCCCCCCCCCCCCCCCCCCCCCCCCCCCCCCCCNGAAAGCATCCGACAACCATCGACTGTTCCATAAACCATCAATGTAATCTGAACCTTCAATCTCTTGTCTTATTGATGGCCCAGCACCGCCACTGACGCTAATAAAAGGCAATTTGTCATCGTTGTCATGGGGACGTGTATGCTTTGCTCAGTGCGCTTGCTCGGAAGAGGGTGAAGCAATCCAGTTGTGAAGGAGTTAAGTATAGAGTGCTTCGAACCAGTTTTTTGGTCTCTTCTCAGCTGCCACTTTGTAGCTCTCTCCTTTTTTTCTTTTCTTTTTTAAGTGTTTTAATCTAAGTAGTTGTGTTAAAATTCTATTTTATGTTAATTTGGTAGCCTTGGATTAGACTTGGGTTTAGGTTCAAATCAGGTTGGCCATCGACATACACCCTGTGCTATCGGAGCGTTGGGAAGCCTCTTGTCCTTTGTTTAGTCACTCGTCAGTCTGACTGTTGGGAATGGGTGGATTCTAAAGAGTTACCATGTGGGATCAAGCTCCTCGAGACTCTCCCTCTAGGAGCGGCGATTGAATGTTCCTCTGAGTTATGGCAGCATGGAGGGCCTCAAGCCGATTCATTATTTGCATTCGCATCGACTGAATCTCCTCTTGAATGTCTCAACACACTGTTTCTCTATTGAATTCCATGGATGTTGCGTCTATCTGAGTGGTTTCTCTATTGTGGTTAGCTCCGCTTCTCGTCTAAGTGCAGGTCCACGCTCACCGCACCACCTTTCAGAATATTGGATCATAAATTGTCTTTCAGTAGATGCACACTTGGAGAGTTAGAGCTTGGAGAAGAAGGAAATGAGGGAGAGAGAGAGAGTAGAAGATGTCGGAAAGGTCAAAGTAGGGAAGACGGGAAAAAGTCTGTGGACCGGGGGCACTTTTATTCATCTGTTTGCCCCATATTTATTGGAGCATATTTGTACAATTACAGAATGGAGGAACCAGTTTGGAAACCGTGTTTAATACATGTGATATGATAATTAAAATTAGATTTACAACATAATTGGAATGTGATCAGACAATAATTAATCTGCTTGCCGCATTTGGTTCGGTCGACCGAGGTAAACAACTACTTGGCGGTCGTCTCTGTCGAGGCATAATTGATTGGTCGCGATCAGCCGACCTTTTAGGGAGGTTCGACTTTTAGGATCATAGATAAGTCTGTCGATCGGATTCACCGATAATGGATGTCGGTGAAACAATCAGTCTGTTGATCTTCATATGACCGGTTCAGGTCAAGTTTCTTGAATTCGATGCCTCGATCATTGAGCCATTTTCTTTAGCTAATCGATTAATTGGAGATTCGTGCCGTTAATTTTGGTATGTACACATGCCACTCAAATCTTTAACAACACATCAAAATATCCACGATCACAACCTGTTTAAAAGTGAAATACACATTTTCATACATAAGTTTATGATACCAAAGTGTTATAAGTATAAATATCAAAATTTAGGTGTTAGATTTGTGTAAATGCATAAGAATTGTGTGGTATGTTTTTAAATTTCCCTCACATGATATTCGCCGTGACATACAATGCATCAAAGCCAGTTTCAACCATGACGAAACATTTTTTTTATTATTATTACACAAAAATAAAAGAATTTTATTAATATTTGCTGACACACACGATATTATATCATGTTTATCTATGTATATATAAATGATTTTTTCATACTAAATATCAGTAATTTTCGATATATCATTTATTTTTAAGTATTTTTTTTTAAATCATGATAATATGTTAGTTATTATCAATTATGCAATGAAAAAAAGTCTTAATAATGGGTTGCTTGAATTCCATAATACTTAATTCGAGTAGAAATGTTATGTTAAATAAGAACTAACTATTAAAATAATCCTTATAGCTATTAAAGCATTTTACTTATTTTCATTTTAGAAGAGAAATATAGTTGGCTTTTAAATTAATGTTTTCTTACGAGAAAATAAATATTATAAAAGAATTATTATTATTGTGTGCCACTAAAATGTCAACGTTAGAAAAAATCTTAAGTTTTAGCTCAGCATAACTTTAATATAACACGCACATAAATAATGGTTTAAGAGACGACCACAGTTTTTACGTTAAAAACTTGTGGGGAAAAAAACAACGGGAGGTGGTGCAGTCAAAGTAATCCCTAAGAAAATAAACACTATCGTGATTTATTTTTCCTCAAAATTAGGGAAGATGAGGTTATAAAATTATGTTGAAACCGGAATTTTCTGGACAAATATAACTATATATGAGTTGTTGGGACTGCAATAATTGTAATTGACAGCTACAACAATTGTAGTTAACTATAAGGGTTGTAATTGGTGGCTACAATAATCATAGTTGGCTATCATGTCAATGGTTAGGTTATAACAACCATTGGCCATGATCAACAATTTCTAGAGATCTCCGGTTTTGCACTTCTCTTCAAGAGTTGCTATTTTATTGTCAACTCAATTTTGTCTTTCCTCTCACTTTCAAATAAAGAATAAAGGCTTACTTATATTTTTTTAGTGGGAATATTTAGGTAAACTTAGCAAGAATTTCAATACATTTTATGAGAAAGTGTATATTGATTCACTCGATCATAGATCATTTTTTCCACATTAAAGTAACTTAATGGCCTCAAAATTGAATGATGTTTGACTCGTTGAATTTCTCTCATTGAGATACTCAATTTGATTATAAGCATATCAAATTTTGATATTGTTTGACATTTCAATTGATGCACAAAAATCTTTAGCTATATTTTTAAGTATTTAATCAATGCTCGATCATTTGAACTCAAATGACACCACTTTTGGCATCGCTAAGTTCGTCCTTTAGAGACATTCATTTTGACAATAAATTTATTAAAATTGGATCCCAAACATAAATTTGAAACATTTTATGCCAAAATATGTTGTGATTCGTGATTGATGATAAAAACTTTTTGATAACACTTCAATTACCATGTGTAAACATATGTATTTAACGGACAATGAAGATGAATCTATGATTGACAAAAGATAGTGAAGTTTTCATAACTCATTCATGAAAAAATAATGAAAATTTAGAAAACAAGGTATTAGTAGTGTAATCAAACTGAACATCAAAAATCAGAGTAAACTAGCTTTATTTTGGAAAGAAATTAACTCTTTTTTAATTAACACCATAACATATTAGCATTAGTTAAAATATGAGGGAGCTTAATAATTATTTACATACAAACCACTCAATTTTTATGTATCTATGTAACAAACATCTATATTTCAATATCACAAGTTTAGGTGTTAGATGTGTGAGTTCATAAGAATTGAGTGGTATGTATGTAAATTCACAAATCAGATGAAAAGTTGACCCCAAACTTGCTCATGTCCTCTTCAGAGAGCACCAAACCAATCTCCAATCCTCCCTCCTCCTCCCTGCTCTCAGCCAGCGACATGGCCCCCGTCTCAACAATAGATGTAAGCTCTACCTTCACCGGCTTCCCCCACCCAAAATCAGCCTCGTAAACCCTCAGCTTCGGCGATCCATTAACCGACAACGGCCGGCTCTTCTTCACTTCCCCAGACCTATCAGCCACTGCAGTTAATACCTCACAAATATCCCTCCCCTGCAGCCAATCTATGCCCTTCCCAATCTCAATGGCCGCCAACTCTATCCCATTCTTTCCCGTCAGATCGCCAAAATTCAACTCCGCCATAAAAAACCCCAAGCAGTTCCCAAAGTAATTGCTTGGGATGGGCGGACTCATCCTCGATCTCCAATCCGCAGAGCTTTCGAAACGCTGGTTGATGTCTCCGTCATATCCCCGAGCTTTCACCAGGCATCTCCATACATAAGCGCAGGTTACAACAAAAGCCGACAAGTGAAAAGATGTTGGTTTTGTCTCTTGTTCCGCCACCTTCGCTAGCACACGCTCCTTCAGCCGCAAAATCTGATCTTTACCCAGAGTAAAAGTAGCAGAGACAAATTCATGATCGGAAACTGACATGTTATGCTGCTTCCTCAAATGCTCTTCGCAACTCTCTTTGAACTGACGCACCTTCTCGAATAAATTCCGGCGTATTCCGCCGGTATCGATAATAATGGATCGATCGAGGAATGGAGGGGAGATGCCATCGAGGTTGGGTTCAGCAGAGCGACAGGCGGCGGCCCACGAGCGAATGAATTGCATTGATCCGGCTCCGTCGCACACGGCATGGTTTACTGCGAAGCCTATGCAGAGGCCTTGGTTCGGAAAAAACGTGATTTGAATCAAGATGGCCGGAAATTGGCCACCCGATGCGGACAACTTGGCTGGCTTGGGGACCAGAAGTTGGAGGTTTTTGAGGCTTCGTGGATGGTGGCCGGATATGTTGCAGAAGTCGTCGCCGGTGAATTCGGCGAGGGTGATTTTGACGGAATCTCCTTCGATGTAGACGATTTCGAATTCTTCATCGGATTCAGGGGAGGGGCGGATGGATCCGGCTAAAGGGTAGTAGTGGCGGAGGGTGAGGGAGAGGGATTCAGTGAAGAGGGGGAGTTTGTGGTGTATGAAGTGGGAGATGGAATGAGGGAAGTGGTAGAAGAAGAGCCACTCTACCATGGGTGAGTTTTGGAGCCACATAATGTCGAGGAATGAGAGCGGCTGAGGAGGCTGCGATGGAAGCGACGGAGAGATTTGGATTTCGCGGAGGATTCTCACCGCAGTCATTGCAGAGACGGTTGGGTTTCCGCGCGGCTGTAGACTTTTGCTGAATTAAGCAGATTTATATGTTTCATCCTCATAACTTTCATCATTATCATCCCCCTTATTTCTTTTAAAAATGAAATACCTTCGGAATTCTCTCTGTCTCCGTCTTGTCGTGCTTGATGTTTTTGTTGGGGAGCGAGAGGCGAGGCCATACAAAAAAATTCGCATCTTTTTCCTGCCTCAAGATGCGGAGTAACAACATCCGGAAGATTTAAGGAAATTTTACTTATCACGGTTTCTAAACATTCTTTATTAAAATTCGCGGCCCCAAAATATCGAATTTATGCATTGGGGTTAGAAAAGAAAAAGCCAGCGAAACTGTTTCATTCTCCCTTTGCCCTCGCCTTCGCCTTCACCTTCACCACTTTCATTCTCCTCTTTTAACTATTCTTCTCCCTTTCCCAGAACCTTCTCCTCTTCCGATCAATTCCGACACAATGCTCCTTCCTTCCTCTCGGTCTCCTGCGCCGCCGCGCCGGTGCCGCCCCTCTCCCTCGCTGGCGGCCATCCCGCCGCTGGACCAAGCCCTCGCCGGCGTCCTCCTGCAGCTCTCTCGTCCTGCTCGAACACCTCTGTTTCCCACAGAAGAGTTCCTTTCTTCTATTTGGTTTCTTCTATTTGGTTTGAATACGGAGCTCCAGTCTTCCATGGCCAACAGCGTTGTTCGCGTTATAATCTCTTCTGTTCTCATCTTTGTTCGGTTGCAACTAAGTCTCGATTATTTCTCTTCTTAACAGTTGTCTTATAGTATTCTTCAGTTTGTCGCCTAGGTCGCTTTTGACTTTATCAAGTAAATTTGACATGTATAACAAATAAGGAGCTGAGAAGTATATCCTCGATTTAAAATTACCATTTTTACAACAAGCAAGATTTGAGTTATATTTTACTTAAAACTGTTATATGTCATATGCTCTGTTTTTTATTTAGAAAGATTTGTGAGTACTAAAATGCAAATAGTAGTAAAATTAGCGTTAACAATAACAGGAAGCAAAAACTTCAATCATGGCAAAGTACCTAGGGAAGTTGAAGACGGAGATCGGTCGCTTTTCTAGCTTAAGAATTGAACAAATCAGGTCAATTATCTCCTCTCTCGAATCCACCATCTACGAGAGGGGCTACCAAAAAGACTCGAGTGACCCTCAATTGAAGAACCACTAGCAATGGAGATAATCCAGGAGGAGAAGAAAAGTTGGATGAGCTCATACAACTGGTGCCTGAATAATGGGGAGATCGACAAAGAAGTCACCGATCTTAGGAGATTCAAATATAAGGCTGCCCCGATACTTACTAATCAAAGGAAAACTCTTCAAAAAGTCGGCCACGTCCATATACTTAAAATGCATTGGGGAGGATGAGGTTGAAAACATACTCCAAGAAGTTCATGATGGGGAATACGGGAGTCATTCCTGAGCAAAGACGCTAGCTTATCGAATTCAACGACAAGGTTACTTCTGACTGAGCTTACTCACAAAGAC
>JXCR01120896.1:34131-55830 GCA_002079205.1 Phalaenopsis hybrid cultivar
TTCCCTCTTCAACTCCACACAACATATCCCCAAACAGTTTCCAAAATACGAGTTTGGAACAGCCGGACGTAGCCGCGGCCTACATCCCGTCACAAATCCAAATCTTTCTTTCTTCGCGCTCGCCTTCCCGCGCGCGCGCGCGAGGCTCGCCCACGCAAGCCCGCAAGCCAGCGAGTACGGAGAGCACCGAGTCGTCGTGCGTTGGCTTAGTCGGTGGATTTCGTCCGGCCTGAGAACGAATGTGGCGCGCATTACATTGGGACGTGTGGAGAGATCCCAGTTGTGTAAACTGTCGTCGCCTTGGAGATTCTGGATGNCAGCCGCGGCCTACATCCCGTCACAAAGCCAAATCTTTCTTTCTTAGCGCTCGCCTCCCCGCGCGCGCGCGCGAGGCTCGCCCACGCAAGCCCGCAAGCCAGCGCGTACGGCGAGCACCGAGTCGTCGTGCGTTGGCTTAGTCGGTGGATTTCGTCCGGCCCGAGAACGAATGTGGCGCGCATTACATTGGGACGTGTGGAGATATCCCAGTTGTGTAAACTGTCGTCGCCTTGGAGACTCTGGATGTCTTTGAGGAAAGTGTTTAAGAGCCCTGTGGAGTCGGAGATTAGTGTGCGGTCGAAGATTGGTGNTGCGCGCATTACATTGGGACGTGTGGAGAGATCCCAGTTGTGTAAACTGTCGTCGCCTTGGAGATTCTGGATGTCTTTGAGGAAAGTGTTTAAGAGCCCTGTGGAGTCGGAGATTAGTGTGCGGTCGAAGATTGGTGGGGGAAGAAAGGCGAGTGAAGGCGTCTCGCCGTGGAGTTTAGCGATGAGGGCCCAAGTTTTCATGAAATGGGTGTAGGACGAGCCGTCGGCGGCGGAGTGGTGGAGGGCGGTGCCGATGGTGACGCCGGCATTGGGAAACAGGGTAACCTTGCACCAGCGACATAAATGAGAAATTAAAAAAAAAAAACGGCTAAATTCAAATTTTAGCATTGGGACACACAGCGGAAGAAGATTCCAAAACTCGTGTTTATTGGGGACAGCAAAAAAAAAAAACTCTTTTTTTGTGAATATAGCTAAACTAAATTATGCATTTATATGTAACTTTTGATAATGTTGATGTGATAGATTAATTAGATTAATAATACTAAAATTATGNTAAAAAAAAAAACGGCTAAATTCAAATTGTAGCATTTGGACACACAGCGGAGGTAGATTCCAAAACTCGTGTTTATTGGGGACAGCAAAAAAAAAAAACTCTCTTTTTTTGTGAATATAGCTAAAATAGTTTATGCATTTATATGTAACTTTTGATAATGTTGATGTGATAGATTAATTAGATTAATAATACTAAAAGTATGTTTAAAATAGATAAGAAAACATTTTAGAGTAATCTGCACTAAAATGGCGATAACTAAAACTGGAGAAAAAGAGCTGCCGCAACCTGAACGGAAAGAAGTGCGGCCGCAACCAGCGGCGGGAGTAGAGGGCGGAAGCGTTCGGCAGCCCGTGCGTGGTTGGCTGAAAGTTCTCTGAAGTCGTCGCTGCTTTCGGCGATGGTGAGGGAGACGGAATCTGAATCTGAACAGAGGATCTCAGGTGACTGCTCTGCTGCGGGGAAGACGAGGGAGCCGGCGAGGGGGTAGAAGCGGCGGAGAGCTAGGGAAAGAGATGACTTTAAGTTGGGGAGGAGGTCGGAGTTGAAAAAATGGGATTTTGTTACAGAGAGGTCGTAGAAGAAGAGACGTTGAACTGGGGGGAAGTTAAGGAAGAGGAGGTCAAAGTAGGTGAGGGGGATGGAGGAGAAAGTAGGCGGGGTACTGCTTGCCGCCGGTGAAATCCGGCATTGCTCCACCACCACGAGCTTGTGAAACGGAGACATGTCGGAGAGGTCTCTTGATGGAGTTNTGAGGTCGTAGAAGAAGAGACGTTGAACTGGGGGGAAGTTAAGGAAGAGGAGGTCGAAGTAGGTGAGGGGGATGGAGGAGAAGGTAGGCGGGGTACTGCTGGCCGCCGGAGAAATCCGGCATTGCTCCACCACCACGAGCTTGTGAAACGGAGACATGTCGGAGAGGTCTCTTGATGGAGTTNGAAATCCGGCATTGCTCCACCACCATGAGCTTGTGAAACGGAGACATGTCGGAGAGGTCTCTTGATGGAGTTGGCGAAGAAATTGATCAGCCGAGCATTTCTTAATAGGCGAGTAATGCAGCACTTTATGTAAGGTATTTGGGAAGATATAAAAGGGTATTTTCATGGCGGGACCAAAAAAAAAAAAACTTTATGCACACTAATACTTCCAAACAATATTACATCAGTAAAATAAGGTAAGTAACAAAGTGACATCTTTATCTTGGGTGGCATAGTAGATTAAAATGTTCAAAAGAATCCCGACATCTCTTCAAAAAACATCAAACATATATTAGAGAATATGTATGACTTATGAATACCTTGCATAAAGTTATGAAGGTCATGAGAGGATGTTGATGTGTCTAAAATATGTGATTAAACTTTCTGAATTTTACTGCAATTATCTATATTAATTTTTTCCTATTTATGCTTGCCCATGTATTTTATGTGGAATTGTAGGATACATGTATTTATGTGAGTTGTAAAGATGCCTCAAAAGACATTGAAGCTAAATAAAAGTCCGCTGATACAGACCTTAAGCCACCTAGCCACTAGCCCGACCTTGAGTGGCGGGGAAGCACCACCNCAATTCTTAAGAGGCGAGTAATGCAGCACTTTATGTAAGGTATTTGGGAAGATATAAAAGGGTATTTTCGTGGCGGGACCAAAAAAAAAACATACACACTAAAGAGGGGACAATAGTTCAACTACTGGCTCATCTCACTATTTACGAACACCATAATTGGACTAAGATTTAAATAGGAGAAATGATCTTCCATATCAATAAATAAATATAAGCTTATTTCAGTTGAATTCCCCCACCCTATGAAAAGAAAAATTATCCAGCGACAATATGTATAAAGCATGTGATTTGTTTCCATTGCCTCACAGGGCTAGCTGGAAATTGAATGTATGGCCATCAATGAAGGTTCTGCGGGTAAAAAACAAACTGAATTGGGAGATTTCTTGATTGAAAGCATAGAGATAAAGATATTATTTGTAGAAAGGGAAAAGTATAACAATAATCTTATTACATATTTTAATAGATAAAGATCTGGGACTTGAAGCCACTAAATAAATGATATCTTTAGGCAAGAATTTTTCAAATAAATATGGAAATTTTATTTTTGGATGTGCAGCATTCCTTCACTGGAGAAGTAATTTGATATTGTGTAGCAAGAATTGAGACTCTGAAGCCACCCAATCTATAACACATTTTCTCATCTTTTTTTATCATATTTGCAGTTTAAAGTTCTTGATTCAGAGCAGTTATTTTCTGTTAGCGTAAAGTTATTTTTGGATGAGCAGAATTCCTTCATTGGAAAAGAAATTAGTATTGTTAGAGCTATTTGGATAAAGTGACTGTAAATGGATGCTTGAAGAAGATGGGTAATATTGAGATATTGAGTTAATATGACTATTTACTGTTTTCAGTAAGTTACTAGCTGAGATTCAATATATTTTAGCTTCACTCTATGCATGAAATGCAATATGGATTACTGGTGTGAGCATCATTAGTTTCTACATTACATGATGAAGTTTAATTCTTTCCTCAAAAATAAATGTCAGTAAAGCTTTTTCATAACTAAATGTTAGGTGCATTTATAGATATACCACACGATTCTTATGTATATACAAATGGAATGTAATGCAATTTAGAATGTAACAGTTATTTATTGGAAACATTTCATCCATAAAAAAATGTAATTTTTTTCTCCATGAATTTCTAAGAAAAGCTATATTCTTTCATCATCCAAAAAAAAGGTGACAGCTTTACATTAACTATTGATGCAATAAGTAAATTATAAAATTTGTCACAGTGCATTAGCTTTTGATGTAACAGCTTTCTGTTGTTGTGAAAAACGACAACAATAAAGTGAAAAATAGAACGAGAAAAATTGCACGCAAAAAAAACATCAGAGCGATACACAGATTTACGTGGTTCGGCAAATTTGCCTACGTCAACGGAGCTACAGAGGATTTTACTACTTCGAGAAATTACACCGTCAAGCGCTTCGACGTTTACAAAAAAAAATTATTTTCTTCTCTCGCTTCCTCTTTTTCTCCCTTCCTCTCTTACTCTCTTAGAAGACTTAGCTTGGTCTTGCTTGGCTTTGCTTATGACAAGCCATAAGAAACTATTTGTAGAAACTAGGAGAGCGGTAGGTGAGAGGTAGGTAAGCGGTAGGTGGGAAGATAGGTGAGCGGTAGGTGAGACTCTTAATTAGGAAGCTAATTAAATTGCAGTGGACCGGGTCTCCACATTACCCTACAACTCTCCCACTTTGAGACCGGGACATTGGCTGCATCATCTACTAGTTGTACCGACATTTTCCTCAAACATGATATCCTCCACCTCTACAACTCAAAGCTCTAGTCTTCATGCGAGAAGACTAGCTGAAGTCGAGCACAACTTTAGCTTTTCACGAGTAACACCCTCAGTTGACATATCACCGTCAACATAATCTTGTACCAACAAGCTTTTTCCTGGGTTATTTCTGTATCTGCTTACAACTCCAACTGCATGAGAAATATCATGCCCCTAGTGAAAGTCTTTTTCAATAAGTCCAGTCTTGTACCTCTTACTGCCACCAAACACAGTCTTTACCCAACACACCCACTTATTGTGCAATACCTTCTTTCATGGTGGAAGTTATACCAGCTCCCAAGTTTGATTCCCTGACAAGGAATTTGCCTCCTTTTTTGTCAGCTTCCACTTACTCAAATTCTCATCTTGCAAGATTTCTTCATAGCTCTGTAGTTCTCCACCATTTGTCTGTACAATGTTTTGTTTTCCTTCCTTTGGCGCTCTGACACTTTTAGGAAATTGACATTCTTCTGCTTCCCCATAATGCACCTCTGACTCATGTGTCCACGCTTGAGTAAACTTGTAGTCATATATAGTGTGTTAGTTTTCTTACCCGAGTCAGTACTAATGCTCATTTGGTAACCTTCCAGCTGTTACTGAATGACCACTCTCATTGAGCTGTCCAACAGAGATGAGGTTTTCTTCAACTCAGGAACGTGTCTAACTTTTTGCAAAGTACATTTGCTCTTGTTAGGGAGTGCAATATCAATGTCTCTCTTCCGCACCTCTCCCATCCTCACCACGTCCAGAGCTTTTCCATCAGTCAGATATACCTTCCCAAAGTTACCTGCAACATAGTTTCACATTAACTTCCAGTGGGAAGATGTATGGAAGGAAGTCTCTGAATTTAGTATCTAGTCATCAACAGAACTGTGAAATTCCAGCAATAGCACATCATGTATTTCTTCAGATACAACATTAGCGTTATCATTCTCCTTCTTCTTAGGATTCCTGTAGTTCCTTTTTATATGGTTATGTCGGCACTATTTTTGGTGTGGGGTTTGCCCGTAAGAAGCTGTCGGTCATCGAAATTGAAATCTCGNGTCATTCTAGCCCCTAGCAAACAGAACACCATGCTTATAAGCACCAACAACCTAATGCCTTAGCTGACACTAGGCATGTACGTGCTACTTCTTGGACGCACTCACCTCAGACCTCGTGTATGGGTATGATCTTTAGGGCGCCTAAGCACACCCTTCAATCAGAGGCACCATTTCTTCTAGTGTCAAGGCACTGCCTGCGAGATCCACAAGCGATGTAGACACATAGAGCACAACACTTTAGCGTTGTAAGGAAGATCTTCGACTCCATGCAAACTGACTTAGGAATTTATAACAATTTTTTTTACTACCAATCTTTGGTTTACAAAAGTAATAATTTCAAATAAAGAAGAGCATTGATCCTCTACTGTAGGAGAATGCTCGACCCTTGGGACACGGAGACGAATAAGGAAAGATTGGTAAGAGTAGCTGGAGAACATGTGTTACTGATAACATTCTTTGTTGGAAAAATCTTAGAAAGAGCCTGAGAGATTGTGAGAGATCTTTTAGGAGAAAACAAATGTAAGTATGCCTTCTATGCTCAAAGTGTTAAGAGATTATTGTAATTACATGCAATTTAGTAAAGAAACTCAGTGGAATAGTTCTAATTGTATTGTTGTTGGCCTTTTTTTTTTTGGGTCACATGCAGCTTCTAGAGTTATATGGAGCTTCCAGAAAGGGCCCAGAGCCTCTATACCCTGATAGCACACACTTGTTCCTTTTTGGTCTGACATAGTCTTATTAGGCTTGGGGCATGACCATGCCCAGGCGTAGCCACGCCCCATCCTAGGCATGGCATCCCCCCAATCCAACATAACTATTTTTGTGACCTTTGTCCACAGATTCTCATCTCGACCATCCATTCGATTGGACAATTGGAAGCATCCAACAACCATCGGTTGTTCCATAAACCATGAGTGTAATTTGAACCTTCCATCTCGACCATAAACAATCGGTTGTTCCAAGATCAAAACCTGTTTAAAAGTGAAATACATATTTTTATACATAAGTTTATGATACCAAAGTGTTATAAGTATAAATATCAAAATTTTATGTCTTAAATTTGTGTAAATACTTAAGAATTGTGTGGTATGTTTTTAAATTTCCCTACATGATATTCGCCCGTGACATACAATGCATCAAAGCCAGTTTCAACCATGACCAAACATTTTTTTTATTTTATTACACAAAAATAAAAGAAATTTATTAATATTTGCTGACACACTCGATATTATATCATGTTTATCTATGTATATATAAATGATTTTTTTCATACTAAATATCAGTAATTTTCGATATATCATTTATTTTTAAGTACTTTTTTTTTTAAAATCATGATAGTATGTTAGTTATTATCAATTATGCAATGAAAAAGGCCTTAATAATGGGTTGCTTAAATTCCATAATACTTAATACGAGTAGAAATGTTATGTTAAATAAGAACTAACTATTAAAATAATCCTTATAGCTATTAAAGCATTTTACTTATTTTCATTTTAGAAGAGAAATAGTTGGCCTTTAATTATGAGAAAATAAATATTATAAAAGAATTATTATTATTGTGTGCTACTAAATGTCGACGGTAGTAAAAATCTTAAGTTTTAGCTCAACATAACTTTCATATTACACACACACAAATAATGGTTTAAGAGACGACCAAAGTTTTTACGTTAAAAACTTGTGGGGAAAAAAAAACAATGGGAGGTGGTGCAGTCAAAGTAATCCCTAAGAAAATAAACACTATCATGATTTATTTTTCCTCAAAATTAGGGAAGATGAGATTATAAAATTATGTTGAGACCGGAATTTTCTGGACAAATATAACTATATATGAGTAGTTGGACTGCAATAAATGTAATTGACGGCTACAACAGTTGTAGTTAATTATAAAGATTGTAATTGGTGGCTACAATAACCATAGTTGGCTACCATGTCAATGGTTAGGTTATAACAACCATTGGCCATGATCAACAATTTCTAGAGATCTCCGGCCTTGCACTTCTCTTCAAGAGTTGCTATTTAGTTGTCAACTCAATTTTGTCTTTCCTCTCACTTTCAAATAAAGAATAAAGGCTTACTTATATTTTTTTAGTGGGAATATTTTAGTAAATTTAGCAAGAATTTCAATACATTTTATGAGACAGTGTATATTAATTCACTCAATCATAGATAATTTTTTCCACATTAAAGTAACTTAACGGCCTCAAAATTGAATGATGCTCGACTCGTTGAATTTCTCTCATTAAGGTACTCAATTTGACTATAAGCATACTCAATTTGACTATAAGCATATCAAAATTTGATATTGTTTGACATTTCAATTGATGCACAAAAACCTTTAGCTATATTTTTAAGTATTTAATCAATGCTCGATCAATTGAGCTCAAATGGCACCACTTTTGGCATCAATAAGTTCATCCTTTAGAGACATTCATTTGACAAATAATTTATTAAAATTGGATCCCAAACATAAATTTGAAACGTGATTGATGATAAAAACTTTTTGATAACACTTCAATTACCATGTGTCAACATATATATTTAACGGACGATGAAGATGAGTCTATGATTGACAAAAGGTGGTGAAGTATTCATAACTCATTCATGAAAAAATAATGGAAATTTAGAAAACAAGGTATTAGCAGTGTAATCAAACTGAACATCAAAAATCACAGTAAACTAGCTTTATTTTGGAAAGAAATCAACTCTTTTTAAATTAACACCATAACATATTAGCATTAGTTAAAATATGAGGGAGCTTGATAATTATTTACATACAAACCACTCAATTTTTATGTATCTATGTAACAAACATCTATATTTCAATATCACAAGTTTAGGTGTTAGATATGTAAATTCATAAGAATTGAGTGGTATGCATGTAAATTCACAAATCAGATGAAAACTTGACCCCAAACTTGCTCATGTCCTCTTCAGAGAGTACCAAACCAATCTCCAATCCTCCCTCCTCCTCCCTGCTCTCAGCCAGCGACATGGCCCCCGTCTCAACAATAGATGTAAGCTCTACCTTCACCGGCTTCCCCCACCCAAAATCAGCCTCGTAAACCCTCAGCTTCGGCGATCCATTAACCGACAACGGCCGGCTCTTCTTCACTTCCCCAGACCTATCAGCCACTGCAGTTAATACCTCACAAATATCCCTCCCCTGCAGCCAATCTATGCCCTTCCCAATCTCAATGGCCGCCAACTCTATCCCATTCTTTCCCGTCAGATCGCCAAAATTCAACTCCGCCATAAAAAACCCCAAGCAGTTCCCAAAGTAATTGTTTGGGATGGGCGGACTCATCCTCGATCTCCAATCCGCAGAGCTTTGGAAACGCTGGTTGATGTCTCCGTCATATCCCCGAGCTTTCACCAGGCATCTCCATACATAAGCGCAGGTTACNCTTGGGATGGGCGGACTCATCCTCGATCTCCAATCCGCAGAGCTTTCGAAACGCTGGTTGATGTCTCCGTCATATCCCCGAGCTTTCACCAGGCATCTCCATACATAAGCGCAGGTTACAACAAAAGCCGACAAATGAAAAGATGTTGGTTTTGTCTCTTGTTCCGCCGCCTTCGCTAGCACACGCTCCTTCAGCCGCAAAATCTGATCTTTACCCAGAGTAAAAGTAGCAGAGACAAATTCATGATCGGAAACTGACATGTTATGCTGCTTCCTCAAATGCTCTTCGCAACTCTCTTTGAACTGACGCACCTTCTCGAATAAATTCCGGCGTANAAGAGTAAAAGTAGCAGAGACAAATTCATGATCGGAAACTGACATGCTATGCTGCTTCCTCAAATGCTCTTCGCAGCTCTCTTTGAACTGACGCACCTTCTCGAATAAATTCCGGCGTATTCCGCCGGTATCGATAATAATGGATCGATCGAGGAATGGAGGGGAGATGCCATGGAGGTTGGGTTCAGCAGAGCGACAGGCGGCGGCCCACGAGCGAATGAATTGCATTGACCCGGCTCCGTCGCACACGACATGGTTTACTGCGAAGCCTATGCAAAGGCCTTGGTTCGGGAAAAACGTGATTTGAATCAAGATGGCCGGAAATTGGCCACCCGATGCGGACAACTTGGCTGGCTTGGGGACCNTGCATTGATCCGGCTCCGTCGCACACGGCATGGTTTACTGCGAAGCCTATGCAGAGGCCTTGGTTCGGAAAAAACGTGATTTGAATCAAGATGGCCGGAAATTGGCCACCCGATGCGGACAACTTGGCTGGCTTGGGGACCAGAAGTTGGAGGTTTTTGAGGCTTCGTGGATGGTGGCCAGATATGTTGCAGAAGTCATCGCCGGTGAATTCGGCGAGGGTGATTTTGACGGAATCTCCTTCGATGTAGACGATGTCGAATTGTTCATCGGATTCAGGGGAGGGACGGATGGATCCGGCTAAAGGGTAGTAGTGGCGGAGGGTGAGGGAGAGGGATTCNCGCATTGACCCGGCTCCGTCGCACACGGCATGGTTTACTGCGAAGCCTATGCAGAGGCCTTGGTTCGGGAAAAACGTGATTTGAATCGAGATGGCCGGAAATTGGCCACCCGATGCGGACGACTTGGCTGGCTTGGGGACCAGAAGTTGGAGGTTTTTGAGGCTTCGTGGATGGTGGCCGGATATGTTGCAGAAGTCGTCGCCGGTGAATTCGGCGAGGGTGATTTTGACGGAATCTCCTTCGATGTAGACGATTTCGAATTCTTCATCGGATTCAGGGGAGGGGCGGATGGATCCGGCTAAAGGGTAGTAGTGGCGGAGGGTGAGGGAGAGGGAATCTGTGAAGAGGGGGAGTTTGTGGTGTATGAAGTGAGAGATGGGATGAGGGAAGTGGTAGAAGAAGAGCCACTCTACCATGGGTGAGTTTTGGAGCCACATAATGTCGAGGAATGAGAGCGGCTGAGGAGGCTGCGATGGAAGCGACGGAGAGATTTGGATTTCGCGGAGGATTCTCACCGCAGCCATTGCAGAGACGGTTGGGTTTCCGCGGGGCTGTAGACTTTCGCTGAATTAAGCAGATTTATATGTTTCATACTCCTATCAATCCTCATAACTCTCATCATTATCATCCCCACCTTATTTCTTTTAAAAATGACATACCTTCGGCATTCTCTCAGTCTCAGTCTTGTCGTGTTTGATGTTTTTGTTGGGGAGCGAGATGCGAGGCCATACAAAAAAATTCGCATCTTTTTCCTGCCTCAAGCTGCCGAATAACAACATCCGGAAGATTAAGGAAATTTTACTTATCACGGTTTCTAAACATTTTTATTAAAATTTGCGGCCCCAAAATATCGAACTTTATGCATTGGGGTTAGAAAAGAAAAAGCGCGCGAACTGTTTCATTCTCCCTTTGCCCTCGCCTTCGCCTTCACCTTCACCACTTTCATTCTCCTCTTTAACTATTCTTCTCCCTTTCCCAGAAGCTTCTCCTCTTCCTATCAATTCCGACACAGTGCTCCTTCCTTCCTCTCGGTCTCCTGCGCCGCCGCGCCGGTGCCACCCCTTTCCCTTGCTGGCGGCCATCCGGCCGCTGGACCAAGCCCTCGCCGGCCTCCTCCTGCAGCTCTCTCGTCCTGCTCGAACAGCTCTGTTTCCCACAGAAGAGTTCCTTTCTACTATTTGGTTTGAATAGAGAGCTCCATTCTTCCATGGCCAACAGTGTTGTTCGCGTTATAATCTCTTCTGTTCTCATCTTTGTTCGGTTGCAGCNTAACTATTCTTCTCCCTTTCCCAGAACCTTCTCCTCTTCCGATCAATTCCGACACAATGCTCCTTCCTTCCTCTCGGTCTCCTGCGCCGCCGCGCCGGTGCCGCCCCTCTCCCTCGCTGGCGGCCATCCCGCCGCTGGACCAAGCCCTCGCCGGCGTCCTCCTGCAGCTCTCTCGTCCTGCTCGAACACCTCTGTTTCCCACAGAAGAGTTCCTTTCTTCTATTTGGTTTGAATACAGAGTTCCATTCTTCCATGGCCAACAGTGTTGTTCGCGTTATAATCTCTTCTGTTCTCATCTTTGTTCGGTTGCAGCNCTTCTATTTGGTTTGAATACGGAGCTCCAGTCTTCCATGGCCAACAGCGTTGTTCGCGTTATAATCTCTTCTGTTCTCATCTTTGTTCGGTTGCAACTAAGTCTCGATTATTTCTCTTCTTAACAGTTGTCTTATAGTATTCTTCAGTTTGTCGCCTAGGTCGCTTTTGACTTTATCAAGTAAATTTGACATGTATAACAAATAAGGAGCTGAGAAGTATATCCTCGATTTAAAATTACCATTTTTACAACAAGCAAGATTTGAGTTATATTTTACTTAAAACTGTTATATGTCATATGCTCTGTTTTTTATTTAGAAAGATTTGTGAGTACTAAAATGCAAATAGTAGTAAAATTAGCGTTAACAATAACAGGAAGCAAAAACTTCAATCATGGCAAAGTACCTAGGGAAGTTGAAGACGGAGATCGGTCGCTTTTCTAGCTTAAGAATTGAACAAATCAGGTCAATTATCTCCTCTCTCGAATCCACCATCTACGAGAGGGGCTACCAAAAAGACTCGAGTGACCCTCAATTGAAGAACCACTAGCAATGGAGATAATCCAGGAGGAGAAGAAAAGTTGGATGAGCTCATACAACTGGTGCCTGAATAATGGGGAGATCGACAAAGAAGTCACCGATCTTAGGAGATTCAAATATAAGGCTGCCCCGATACTTACTAATCAAAGGAAAACTCTTCAAAAAGTCGGCCACGTCCATATACTTAAAATGCATTGGGGAGGATGAGGTTGAAAACATACTCCAAGAAGTTCATGATGGGGAATACGGGAGTCATTCCTGAGCAAAGACGCTAGCTTATCGAATTCAACGACAAGGTTACTTCTGACTGAGCTTACTCACAAAGACATCAAAGAATATTCCCTTGAACAAACGGACAGGTGGAAGCCGTAAACAAAATCATCATAAATTCACAAAGGAAAAAGGTGAAAGGAGCGAAGGGCAAATGGGCAGAACGGATCCCTTTGTTACTCTGGGTGATACAAGCAACACCAGACACGTCCACCGCATAGACTTCTTTTATGTTGTTCCACGGAATGGAAGCTATGCTACTGGACGAATAGAACAACCATAGCCAGATGGTACTCTCTGCCTTAACTTTCGATGAGGAAGATCTGGGAGAGTGAATTGAGGTGAACGACGAAGAAGTCAGACTAGCCCTAGATATGGCCGAGGAGGATAGAGGCAACACAACCCTCCGACAAGAAAATGTTAAGCGGAAGATGGCCAAATATTTCAACAAGCACGTAAGTGAAGAAAAGTTTTTCGACCTAGTGTTCAAGAAGGCCGACTTTGCCGCTAGAGGGCAAGCTATTGAGAAGCTGGATCAAACCTGGAATGACCTTTACATCACCCATCATAGAATTGGACATGGAGCATACAAACTATAGACATTCACAATGAACGATGTCCCTCGAACTTGGAGTGGTGACCATGTAAATAAATTATTCCATTTGAGATATCCCTGTTGGTAGAAGGAAAACTACCGTAATTGTTTTATATGACCATTCTTATCTTCTAAAATGTCAATATAATAAAGAGGCTTTTTTACATTCATGATATCTAAAGTTTAAGATGTCACATATTCAATATTGCTAACATTACTCTCTGAATGTTTTTATGCTAGGGGAATTGACGCCATCACGCTCAGGGAGCTGACACGATTACACTTGGGAAACAGGCTTTGTGAATGGAAAAAGGCTTATCAATCCATTCAAAGATGGTGAAGTGGGCTATAGAGTGTATCAAGATCTAGCAGCGACAAGCTCTGCGTTAGGCGTGCAAACAATTATCATGTGCTTTATTTCAAAAGTTAGCACCCAACAGTGATAAGCTTCATGCAGGGTGTCTAGCTATCGCAAATGGCTTATGAGATATATCAACACCTGACAGCGACAAGTTTCGTAAGGGGTGTGCAAATGATCATCCTTTGCCCAACTTAAAACATTTGCACAAGACAACAATAAGCTCCGCGAGGGACGTAACTATCTCGAGTAGGACTGTAAACAAGCCGAGCTTGAGTGAGCTCAGGCTTGGCTAGTGTTCGGCTCATTCGAAATAGCTCGTGTTCGAAATCGGCTCGTGAAGGGTGTGTTCGTGTTTGACTCGATTTAAATATTCGTGTTTGTGTTCGGCTCGAAATTGGCTCGTTAAACTAAAATTAAGAAAAATAGATGTAAAGTGTGAGATTCGAACCTGNAGTTGTCTTATGGTATTCTTCCCTTTGTCGCCTAGGTCGTTTTTGACTTTATCAAGTAAATTTGAGATGTACTATATCCTATATTCTCCATTTAAAATTACCATTTTTACAACAAGCAAGATTTGAGTTATATTTTACTTAAAACTGTTATATGTCATATGCTCTGTTTTTTATTTAGAAAGATTTGTGAGTACTAAAATACAAATAGTAGTAAAATTAGTGTTAACAATAACAGGAAGCAAAAACTTCAATCATGGCGAAGTAACTAGGGAGGGTGAAGACGGAGATCGGTCGCATTTCTAGCTTAAGAATCGAGCATGTACGAAGGAAAATCAGGTCAATTATCTCCTCTCTCGAATCCACCATCTAGGAGAGGGGCTACCAAAAAGACTCGAGTGTCCCTCAATTGAAGAACCACTACCAATGGAGATACATCAGGAGGAGAAGAAAAGTTGGATGAGCTCATACAATTGGTGTCTGAATAATGGGGAGATCGACAAAGAAATCACCGATTTTAGGAGATTCAAATATAAGGTTGCTCTGATACTTACTAATCAAAGAAAAACTCTTCAAGAAGTCCACCACGTCCATATACCTAAAATGCATTTGGGAAGGATAAGGTTGAAAACATACTCCAAGAAGTTCATGATGGAGAATGTGGGAGTCATTCGTGAGCAAAGATGCTAGCTTATCGAATTCAACGACAAGGTTACTTCTGACTAAGCTTACTCACAAAGACATTGAAGAATATTCCCTCGAACAAACAGACAGGTGGAGGCCGTAAACAAAATCATCATAAATTCGCAGAGGAAAAAGGTGAAAGGAGCAAAGGGCAAATGGGCAGAACTGATCCATTTGTTACTTTGGGTGATACGACCAACACCGTACACGTCCACCACATAGACGTCCTTTATGTTGTCCGACGGTCGAATAGAACAACCATAGCCAGACGGTACTCTTTGCCTTAACTTTCGACGAGGAAGATCTGGAAGAGTGAATTGAGGTGAACGACGAAGAAATCAGACTAGCCCTAGATCTGGCCGAGGAGAATAGAGGCAACGCAACCCTCCGACAAGAAAATGTTAAGCGGAGGATGACCAAATATTTCAACAAGCACGCAAGTGAAGAGAAGTTTTCCCTAGGGGACCTAGTGTTGAAGAAGACCGACTTCGCCGCTAGAGGGCAAGCTATCGAGAAGCTGGATCAAACCTGGAATGAACTTTACATCACCCATCATAGAATTGGACATGGAGCATACAAACTGAAGACATTCACAAGGAACGATGCCCCTCAAAGATGTAAATAAATTCTTCCATTTGAGATATCCCTGATGGTAGAAGGAAAACTACCATAATTGTTTTATATGACCATTCTTATCTTCTAAAATGTCAATATAATAAAGAGGCTTTTTTACATTCATGGTATCTAAAGTTTAAGATTTTACATATTAACAGTACTCTCTGATTGTTTTTACGCTAGGGGAATTGACGCGATCACACTCGGGGAGCTGACACAATTATACTTGGGAAACAGGCTTTGTGAATAGCAAAAGGCTTATCGATCCATTCAAAGGTGGTGAAGTGGGCTATCGAGCGCATCGACATCTAGCAGCGACAAGCTCTGCGAGAGGCGTGCAAACAATTATCATGTGCTTTATTTCAAATGTTAGCACCCAACAATGAGAAGCTTCATGCGGGGTATCTAGCTATCGCAAATGGCTTATGAGATGTATCAACACCTAACAGCGACAAGCTCTATAAGGGCTGTGCAAATGATCATCCTTTGCCCTACTTAAAACATTTGCACAAGATAACAACAAGCTCCGCGAGGGGCGTAGAACTATCTTGAGTGGCCTATGAGATGTATCGGCACCCGACCGTGATAAGCTTCGCGAGTATCAACACCCGATAGTGACAAGCTTCCCAAGAGGTGTGTAAACGATTGTCCGCCCTACTTCAAATGTTAGTGCTCAGCAGCCACAAGCTCCACAAGGGGTGTCTAACTATCACTTGAGACCTATGTGATGTATCGACACCTGACAAGGATAAGCTTCGCAAGGGGTTCATGAATGACTCTCCTGTGCCCTACTTCAAACTTTAGCACCCGACAGAGACAAGCTCCGTGAGGGTTGTCTAACTGTTGTCTGTGGCTTATAGGACGTATCAACACTCGAAAGCAACAAGCTCTGTGCGGGGTGCATCAATGATAGTCATGTGCCTTAACTATAACATTAATACCCTCCAACGACAAGCTCTACACGGAATCTAGGACGACCTTATATGTGTAATGCATGCATACTCGCCAACAACTTATAACACTGAATTACTTGTGCATTTTAACTCGTACATTCTACGAATTAACAGACAAGAGAGAAAAGGTCGGGATAATGAAACCCCCAACCTAAAAAAATTTCATATATTACAACATTTCATTTGCAGGTTACAAGTAGCAATCTGCTTTACAACGAAATAAGAAGAAAAGAAGAATAAAGACATACAAAGTCGGACTACTCTAAACCTGGGCATTCGAGGACTCCCCAGAGTCTGCCCCCCTTGTCCTTCGGCGCCAGCCAGCTCCTGATAAGCAAATTCCTCCTCGCTCTCAGCACCTGAAAGACTCGCTCTCAGCACCTGAAAGAAGCTTCCCAAATTCCTCCATGTTTTGTCACTTAAGGTCCACCAACCCGGCAAGAAAGGCCCTCGATATATGCCTCCTTGGTGACCATCGAAGACATTTTTTCTCTTAGCTCTTTTTTCCCTTCAAAAGAGTCGTCACCTCTTCCTCATGTTGTTGGGCATCTATTTGCCGCTTTCGAGGGAGAGCTTCAATTTCCCTTCTGTCATAGAGAGTTTCTGCTTTAACTTTCAAACCCTCGAGGAAGTCCACCCAATGTCCTCCTCGGCTTTGTCCAAGAGGAGAGCTTGGAAGTGTGAAGCCTACGAAGCAAGGGCATGAAAACAGTCGACTGATTTAAATATGTCCCTTTATCCATCGACCTCAAGTTCCTCTCATAGGCACGAGACCATAACATGTCAATCAAAATATAAGGTTACTCTACATTCAGTGGGATGTCCGGAAACCACACGATCTCACTATCAATGAAAGCACAGTGACCGCTCATCCAGACATTGGCTCCATGATCAAGTGAGAATGATCACTCTAGCATAACCACCCCCTTTTGCACGGGAGGAGGGGGTAAGTCAACACCGAGGACATGAGCATTTCCTTCCCTCCGAGGGGCGTCGCCCTGTTCAATCTGCGACCACTGGTCTCTCTTCAGAATCAGTCTCGATGGAGATTGGGTGGGAGGCGCAACTCACCTCACAATGTAGAGGTATGAACAAGCCCCCGCTCCTTCAGTCGCTATAACTCTTCCAGCCGATGAGCACATCAATGGGACTCTGAATCCAGGAAGGCTAGGTGAACGAAAGGATTCCCCCCTCCCTTCCGAAGAACTTAGCAAGTTACACAAAAGCCACAAAAATTCATTTCGCATTTGAACAAAAAAGAAGATAAGTGATACCGGCCTTAATCATTCCCCTTGGCCAACCTGATCAAGTCAGACAACCCCGACCTCTGCTGAACAGGGGAGGACTGCCTTTCCCACGAGGCCACTTAAAAGCCATCCTCTCACCAGCAGCTCTCTCCCGAGCAGCCTCCCTGTCGTCAGGTGGTCTCCACAGATCCTCGTGCATAGTATCGATCTCATCCAGACGAATCATTCGTTTCGATCACGTAGGGTTCAAGGAGCTGAAATAGAGAGGCGCTAGCCCTCAATCAACGCCCAGTGGCCCCGAACATTCCCAGGCAGGGTCTTTATTTTCTTCACCTCGCACTTAGTAGGAGAAGTGTGGATCCCTCATCCATCCGCAGTCGAGGCGATCAAGAACTTTGTCGTCCAGTCCTTCACTTTATTCTTTAACCCCATCAGTTGAATCTCGACACCGGTGGCAAACTAAATGTAGCCATCACGACCAATCCAGAAGAAGAAGAAATGATTGAAGAGTTTGATCGACCATGAGATCTTCATCCTCCGACAGAAGAGCACACATATCATGATAGTGATGATTGAGTTTGAAAGGATTTGAGCAGGAATAATGTCATAGTGGTTGAAGATTAACACAACTCTCGACAAAACGGTACCTAAAGACCTATCTTAAAGTGATCATTATAAAAAAGAATGTCAGGAGAGAATGTGGCCCATTCATGGCTGCAGGCCGGTCGCAGAAAAATTATGGGATCTAGAACACAACGATCCTGGTGCCCCAGAAAGAACTGAAACATATGTAGCAAGATTAAAACTAAACAACTCTTGAGAGTATTTCTGAACCCTGAAGTTTATAGCGTTAAAAAGAAAAGAAGGATGAAGAAACCCAGAGAAAGGAAGAAACGACAGCGCCGCCAGATTGATGAAGAGGAATGAGAAAAGAAAAGAAACAGGGGCCCTCGGCGATTGCGCGACCACATGTATATATACACGTGAGAAAACGACGCAGATATGGCTGATGCGACGGAACTACATGTCATCCAAGTAAAGTCAACATTATCAAAAATAGAAAAAAAAATATTTTACTTCATTCTTATTTATTTATATACAAAAAGATGGGGACGTCTCGTCAAACCTTCGGTTACAACTGAGTAAGGAAAAATCGGACTAAACAGTCTTTCTCGGCTTTGCCCGAGACAAACTCCCGATGGTGAAGCCGTTCATACTTAAAGTTGTTGCCCAGCCTAAAAAGGGTCACTATGTTTTCCCCTAGCCTGAGCGGCGAAAACCTCTCAAAGGTCAATAACTTCAACACAAACACATAAAGCTGCAAGATCCTCGCGCAGTCAAACAACTTTCCTCTCTGCCTGGTCAACCATCTCGAGAACCTCATAAATCCTTCTATCACTGTCTTGCTAAGGGTACTCCATGAAACAGAGAAAACGTTGCTCCATCTCAGCGAGGCAGCGAAGTATGATGTCAGGAGACACACAGAGGCCTCTGGTTACCTCTTTCTCCCTCGCGCCACCAGAGAAAACTTGATGGCGAATGCTTTGGCCTCTAGCACCCGGATCCCCAACATCACACTCAACACCTTGCTTCAGTGCGCTCAGCTCTGCCATATATGCTCCACCCACGACAACCTGTCCCATATTCGTCCCCTCTATTGTAAGCTGATCTATCACTATCGCATCATCTTCTGGACCAACGTCGGTATCCGTCAATACAAAATTGACAGTCAGGACCTCATTTTCTAATAAGCAAAATGTAAAAACCTATATGTGGTATAAGAGAAAATGTCCACACCGACTTTTTCTGGTCCTTCACATTCAGAAGAGAAACCTCTCCTAATCGGCCGAAGCCATGTCTCGCCGCCTCCTCAGACCTCCTTTGGGGAATCACGAGCCTCGTAGCCACTTGGACGGGTAATCCTTCTCCCGCAGTAGGAATACTCACCCCTGGCGAGTGTTTGATAAGATGGTCTTTAGGAAAGCCTCTTACTTGCCTTACAATCGTCTCCTGATGAGGCCTACAACAAAACCAGAAGAACTAGGCTGGGTCTCATCTGCTCCGGGCTTGAACACAGCTCTCTTCCTACATACTCCTTCCACGGACACCTCACCCGTTGTTTTGCACTTTATGTTTAACTTACGAGCGTGCCCCAAACCCTATTTATAATTGTCTGGGCACAGATATCCAGGGAGGTCTTTTATTGCACAATAATATCATTTAAATATATCGACTGAATCAAGACTTGTTAGGCGATCAACAATATTCATTGATCGAATCGGCCCCCAATTTTATTGTATGCAAATAAATCTATAATTGCCACAAAACACCCCTAAAAAGTTATTAATGATGAGGCTAATAAGTACTTTTATAGTATTGGAACTTAGGCCCATAAATAGAGGTCTATATTATGAATAATGACACATTTGGTCTGTCTACTAGCAGTCTCTTTCTCTCTCACCCTCTTAATCACTTTCTAATAGTATGTTTCATTCTTAGGGTATGTTTTTCAAATATTTTTGGATCCAACAAATATGAAATATTTAGCTATTGATATGTAAATACACAAAAAAATGAGTAATATTAATGCAAATGCTCCAATAATAAAAGGAAAAAATTTAAAAAGATAATGATCACATAAAGTGAAATTTCATACAACTAAAATTAAAATGTATAAGACATTGGATTACCACCTTTCCGCCAGTCATTTATATTACATGCCGATGTAAATAGTAGTGTTTCTTGTGCTTGTGCTCTGTATGTAATTATCCCCCACATATATGTGAATTAAGTGTATTATAGGATACATTAAGAATGTACTTAGATGAATACATTCTCAATATACCCTAAAATATATCAAATTCCCGTCAATTCGCACGTACTTAATCACCATATAATATTTCTTTCCTTGAGATCGGCACTGTCGAACAAATTCATACCTTAATGATTTTAGGGAGGAAGAATGGAGATTAGTCTGTCAAACCAGATGAAAAGTTGGTCCCAAACTTGCTCATTTCTTCTTCAGAGAGCACCAAACCAACCTCCAATCCTCCTTCCTCCTCCCTGCTCTCAGCTAGCGATATGGCTCCCGTCTCAACAGTAGATGTAATCTCCACCTTCACCGGCCTCCCCCACCCAAAATCAACCTCGTAAACCCTCAGCTTCGGCGATCCAGCAACCGACAAAGGCCTGCTCTTCTTCACATCCCCAGACCTATCAGTCGCTACAATTAATACCTCACCAATATCCCTCCCCTGCAACCAATCTATGCTCTTCCTAATCTCAATGGCCGCCAACTCCATCCCATTCTTTCCCACCAGATCTTCAAAACTCAACTCCGCCATGAAAAACCCCAAGCAGTTCCCAAAGTAATTGCTTGGGATGGGCGGCCTCATCCTCGATCTCCAATCCACAGAGCTTCCGAAACGCTGGTTGATGACTCCGTCGTATCCCCGAGCTTTCACGAGGCATTTCCATACATAAGCGCAGGTTACAACAAAAGCAGACATGTGAAACGATGGCGGCTTTGTCCCCTGTTCCACTGCCTTCGCTTGCACGCGCTCCTTCAGCAGCAAAATCTGATCTTCACCCAGAGTAAACGTCGCAGAGACATAACCGAGATCGGAAAGTGCCATGGTATCCTCCTTCTTCAAATGCTCTTCGCAGCACTCTTTGAACTGACGCATTTTCTCGAATAATTTACGACGTATCCCGCGGGTATCGATAATAATGGATCGATCGAGGAATGGAGGGGAGATGTCGTCGAGGTTGGGTTCAGCAGAGCGGCAGGCGACGGCCCACGAACGGATGAATTGCATTGATCCGGCTCCGTCGCACACAGCGTGATTTATTGCAAAACCTATGCAAAGACCTTGATTCGGGAAAAGCGTGATTTGAATCGAGATGGGCGGAAATTGGCCACCTGATGTCGACGACTCGGCTGGTTTGGGGACCAGAAGACGGAGGTTTTTGAGGCTTCGTGGATGGTGGCCGGATATGTTGCGGAAGTCGTCGCCAGTGAATTCGGCAAGGGTGATGTTGACTGAATCTCCTTCGGTGTAGACGATCTCGAATTGTTCGACGGAATCAGGAGAGGGGCGGATGGATCCGGCTAAAAGATAGTAGTCGCGGAGGGTGAGGGAGAGGGATTCAGTGAAGACTGGCAGTTTGCTATCTATGAAGTGGGAGATGGGTTGAGGAAAGTGGTAGAAGAAGAGCCTCTCTACCATCTGTGAGTTTTGGAGCCACATAATGTCGAGGAATGTGAGCGGCTGAGGAGGCTGCGATGGCAGAGACGGAGAGATTTGGATTTCGCGGAGGACTCTCACCGCTGCCATTACAGAGGCGGTTGGGTTTTCGCGGCGCACTACTTGCTGAATAAGCAATTATAACTCTGTTCTTACTCAACCAATCCTCGTAACTTTCATCATTATCACC